>VDFB02287420.1:0-28800 GCA_007258455.2 Sequoia sempervirens
TTGTAGTAAGGTCCGATTGTGATTACCAGCAATTTCACATTTCATCCGAGTTGTTTTATGCATTGTTATGACCTAACACCCGAGAGACCTTGGGGTGATTTTCAGTAATTCATTATTGGAGATTACCTTTCAAGAGAGATAGGATTTTGTATTCTATCTGAGTTGTTGCTGTGCAGAAAACACCATCAACAGATTGGCGCTAGAAGGAGGGCCTGAATGAGCACACTGGATCGTTTCTTGAATGCCATCTCTCCAGAGAGATTTAGGAGAAATACCAGATCCATCACCAGAGAGGAAGATTTAGAGGAACTTCAATTTCCCAATAGGTCAAGAAGGACTAGAGGGAGAGGAGAATCATCATCGCCCGCTCCATCACCAACATCATCCACATCCTCATATAGGGGAGTATCATCATTACCTATCCCTTCACCAACATCATCCATATCTTCACATCCTAAGGTTGAAGCAATACCCGTTCTTGAAGAGGTTCCCCTTCAACAACCTCAACCTGCCATTAACCAACCACAACCTCCACCCCCACTCTTACCAATGGCTTTCCTTGCCAATAATCCATCACCTTTGTCCTTCGGGGCTTATAATGTAATGCCTAGAAATCCTGAGCATTTCTGCTCGAAATTCCATGTAAATGACCCGAATAGAACTGTAGAAGAACACATAAGGATTTTCCAAACTTGCCTTAAAGACGGAGGAATTGTCCATGAAGATGTTTCTTGTAGGTTATTTCCTTATTCCCTGGGTGAAGAAGCCTTTTATTGGTACAACCATCTCCCTGCTGGCTCAATTCAGAATTGGAGTGACCTTGAAAAGACCTTTCTGCAAAAGTTCTGAATACCCATCAGTGCTAATGAGCTATACCTGCAATTTATCAAAGTCAAGAGAGAAGTCAATGAACCCATAGCCAGTTTCAATAATAGATTCCATCGTGCGTTCACCAGATTGCAAGACCCATATGTCCTAGATGATGGTACTGCCTTGGGAGTATATTATGAAGCTCTGGATAGTCTAACAGCAACCTTTCTGAAATGGAGACCTAACCCTCCAGCTACCTTGACAGATGCTTATACGGAGGTTGTCAAGCTTAGCACAGACTTGAGACAGCACTTGACGGGGCCATTGCCCTCTCTGGGACCCGTCGCACATCCTAACCAGATTCAGGCAGTAAATCAGGCCCTCACCAATCACACCCCTATTATGAATCTGGTTCCACAATTATCAATGGTACCACACCCTGGTCATCCTATGAATTAGGTTTCTCCTATGATGAACTTCCCTCAACAGCAGGTCAACTAGCCTATGTACCAGTCACAGTCAAATAGCTTCCCGGCTTATCTGCAGAATTCAGAAGTGTTGCATCAGTCTCTGGGATCCGCCCCAGTACCTGTCCCACCTCTGAGTAACCCAAACCAGCCTCCCTACCGAGACCCGAATAAGGAAAGGATTGATGAAATGGCTGAACAAATAAAGAAGCTAAATCTAGAGGTGACTTATTTGAGAAACCAGAATAGCCAATTACAAGCTGCTCAAAAGGGAATGCAATCCAATCAGAACAGAGAGTTCTCACAGGGGCAGAATTTCGACAGGGGACAACGCAACGACAGAGGATTCTACAATGACAGGGGGTATAATCAGGAAAGAGGTTTCAACAACGATAGGAGGCAAAACTTTGATAGAGGCCAAGGAAGTGGGTCAGGATTTGACAAAAGGCCAACACAGGGACAGAACAGAACTTGGAATACAGGGCCTAATAATGGAGGAGTTCCTACTCCATTGGATCAGCCAGCCAATCAGATTGTTAATCAATCTGCGAACCAGCCAGTCAGCCAGGATAAACCTCCCACTAGTGTGTATCTCGCAGAAGCAGCCCTGTCAGGATGGTGTAGGCTCCATAAAACAAGTCAGCATTCAGAACTGGAATGTCCTGAGTTCCAAACTGCTGCTTCTATCTTTCAGTATGAGGTAGAGAACAACGTGAGTGGACAGGAAATTGTTCCTTCCAATTCATATGATTCCCCCGTGCTGGTGTTGAACCATGCTCCTTTTCCTGCCAGTAAGGAAAATGTACCGGAAGAGCCTGATTGCCAGAAAGATGAAACGGATCAGATTTGTAATGGAGATGAAGTAGCTCAACTGTTTAACGAAGGGGAGATGAATGACAATGGCCCCTTGGATCAGGAGGAAACCCATGTTGAAGAAGTACAGATGTTCCAGAGACAGGGATTGAGGGATATGCCTCACAGGTGCCCACAGCCTGGAGGACCGTAAACCACCTCCATTCCTCCCAACAACTTCAGTACTCCTCCAGACCCTAATGCAAGTAACAATCTGTCTTATCCACAGGTCTCTAAGCAATACCTTTCGAAAGATAGACAGGCTCAAGCAGAACCATAGAAGGAAAGGACTGTTCAAGTAAGTAAGGATAAGGTAGAGGAACCATCTAAAGAGGTTTCTACTGATATGAGTGAAGAACAGATGGCTTCGTACGTCGCAGAGGAATTCAAAAAATTAAAGGTAAACCTTTCCGCTTTTGAATTGTTGAGGTTTCCTGCAATTAGAAAGGCTGTCTTGGGTACTTACGATGCGAATTCAAAGACATTGGACAAATATTCTAGTGAGCATGTCAGCCAGACCTCCAGTTTTCAGCCTGTGAACACACAAAGTCAGACACAGAATAGGACTAATCCACCCCCTGGAGATAGAGGAAAAGAAAAGGACAAAACTCAAGTGGCCCAGATAGATACTCAGCCCACTCTGTTTCAAGGAAAGACGGAGACTCCTCCATTTCTGATTTCTGTCAGAATCTTTGGTAAGAACCTCCACAATTGTCTGTTAGATTTTGGTGCTTCCACTAATGTCATGCCCCTTGGAGTTTGTAGGGCTCTGGGAATAACACCTGCTGACTCCCAGAAGAAGGTTACTCAGTTGGACAGGACCGAAGTAAGTGTGGTAGGAGAATTGAACATGATTCATATGCAGATTGCTTCAGATCCTAGAATCCAATAGGTTATCAACATTCAGGTAGCTGACATTCCTGACGCATACGGTTTAATTTTAGGAAGAGATTTCACCAAGGCCCTAAATGGGTATGTGTCTACTGATCACTCTCACATGTGGCTTCCCTGGAAGGGAGTGCCTAATCAGATAAGGATTGAGAGGGAGCCTAGAATGAAGTACATGATAACAAAATACCAAAAGACTTCGACCGAGGTTCTCATATCAGAAGCTGGAATGGGAAACTACTTGCTATCCGCCCCATATGAAGAATCTGATGTAGAAGAAGTGCTGATGTTGCACACGATGCCAGTTGATGCTGAAACAGGGTCCAGTCTTGTTGAGGTCCTGACAGAATCAGTTGAAGAAGAAGAAGAACCTGAGGATAGATAGATTAGCTTACTGGACAATTTCCAGGATTTCATTAAGCAATGCGTGGAGAATCAAACTCACTTGGGAAAGAAGACAAGTTTCAAGGAGTTACTCTTGCCGAATTGGTGCAGAGTCCACAATGCTTCTCACTCAGAATTGGAGTGTTGCTTGTGTCAGACAGCAGTGAAAGAAGTGCACAAAAGCATGAATCCATCTTAGGTGGCTAGCACAGATGAGCAGAATCTGCAAGCAAAGTGTGAAAGTCAGAAACCTGTTGTAGCTGAGGAAGCCTCTATCACTGATAAGACGAAAGACAAAATGAAGAAGACCACCACTATGGAATACTGGACTCTCAAGTTTGATGGATCTAAGTCCAAGCAGGGGCTGGAGACGGATTTGAGTTGATAAGTCCAAAAGGTAAGAGTTTCTTCGCAGCTCATAGACTCCAATTTCATTGTACAAATAATGTGGCTGAATATGAAGCTTTAATTCATGGACTCCTTATGGCACTCAAGAAAAAGGCCAGGGTCTTGCAAGTATTTGGTGACTCAGAATTAGTGGTCAAACAAGTAAGAAAGCAATATGCGTGTCACGACAGGAGAATGACTAACTATAGTAATAGGGTGTGGGACCTCATCGAGGGATTCAACGCTTTTAATATCCAATTGATCCCAAGGAAGAAGAATCAAACTGCTGATTCCCTAGCTCAAGCGGCCAGTACTTTGCAGCCCCTGTCCCTATCAGGATTGAAGAAGTTTACTGTTGAATTAACTCCTGTCCCGTCAGTCCCTGACAATGTGACTAATTTTTAGGTGTTCGAGGATGATAAGCATATCCTTGAATTTATCACAAACACGGATGTTTTTGCTTCACAGATCATTGATGAAACAGAACCTCAAGAAGCAGAATTGGATCTGGAAGGTGTGCTAAATTTGAAGTCCAATACTATTCCGAGGGGAATGGTACAGCTGGAGAGGATTTTTGATATGGACAAAATCAGAGACCAGGAACAGGAGTCTAAGAAGGAGTCTGTTAGTGGACAGTGTGACACTCACAATGTGGGCACTGAAGATGATGTGAAGAATGTTTTCATTGGTAAGGTCTATACACCTGAAGAAAAACAAGGCATAGTCAGAGCTCTATACGACTTTCCAGACATAGTGGCCTGGGGTTATGAAGACTTGAAGACTTATGATACATCCATCATAACTCACACTATACCTCTCAAGCCAGGCACAAAACCTTTCAGACAGAGGCAGAGACCGATCAATGCACTGCTGGAGCCCCTCATACAGAAGGAAGTTCAGAAATTGCTGTCTGCTAGAATTATATTCCTTGTCAGGCATTCAACATGGGTGGCTAACCTAGTGCCAGTAAGAAAGAAGAACGGTGAAATTAGGCTCTGTGTGGACTTCAGAAATCTGAACAGGTCCTCTGAAAAAGATAATTATCCAGTTCCCTCTTTGGATGAACTGTTACAAGTGGTCAATGGATCTCAGATGATGTCCTTTTTGGACGGCTATTCAGGATATAATCAGGTGATGGTCCAGTATGAGGACAGACACAAGACTGCCTTTACAACCAAGTGGGGAACTTTCGCCTACAGGAGGATGCCATTTGGGCTTATCAATGCAGGAGCCATGTTCCAACGAGCTATGGATATCGCTTTCAAGGACATCATAGGAAAGTGCATTATCATTTACATGGATGATCTGACTGTTTTCTCCAAAAACAGAGGGGATCATATCTCAGATCTGCGTAAAGTGTTCCAGAAGTGCAGGGAATTCGGCATCTCTTTGAATCCCAAGAAGTGTATTTTCGGGGTTACAGAGGGCAAATTGTTAGGGCACGTAATATCAGAGAAATGCATTGCTATAGATCCAGAGAGAGTGGAAGCCATCCTAAAAATTCAGCCGCCTGCCAGCAAGAAAGAGATGAAATCTTTCTTTGGGAAGATTAATTTTGTCAGGAAATTCATCACTGGGTTTGCTGAGATTGTGAAGCCACTAAATGCCATGTTAAAACAAGATGCCAAGATCGAGTGGACCACAGAAGCGAAGGAGTCCTTTGCAGAGATCAAAAGAGCTATTGCTGATGATCCAGTGTTGGTCAGCCCATATTATAGTAAACCGTTCTATATCTATTCCTTTGCTTCAGACCACTCATGTGCTGGAATGCTGACACAAAAGTCTGATGAGGGGAATGAGCATCCCATCGCTTTCATGAGTACGCCATTGAAGGATGCTGAGTTGAAATACCCATGTGTGGAGAAGCAAGCGTATGCCCTTGTCCGAGCAGTAAAGAAATTCAGGCACTATATCCTCAGAAACAAGGTGTTTGCAATTGTTCCTGATTCTGCAGTTAAGTTATTGTTGATGCAGAATGAGTTAGGGGAGCGCAGAGCTAAATGGGTAACCATGCTTCAGGAGTATGACATTGAGATCCAGCCCATGAAGCTGGTAAGAGGACAGGGACTCACCCAGACCATGGCAGAGATAGGCCCTGAATTGTTTGTCTGTAACTATGATGTTGAAGCGATTTCCCCATGGCTGGTATGATGATATAGTTTATTATTTGCTGAATCAGCGAGCTCCTGGTCGTTTAAATGCAGTACAGAGGTGAGCTTTGAGATTGAAAAGTGATGGTTTCATGCTGAAAGGGGCCGTCCTATACAAGAAGAATCACGAAGGTATTTACTTGAGGTGCCTTGGAAAACAGGAAGCTGAAAGAGTAATAAATGAGTTTCATGAGAAATATGGCACAGGTCATGGTTCTGCTATTGAAACTGCAAACCAGATTTTGATGGCAGGATACTACTGGCCTACACTATTCAAGGATGTTCACCATCATGTCCGGACCTGTCACACTTGCCAGACGGCAGCAACAAGAGAAAGGTGTGCAGCACTTCCGCTCCAGTCTGTGATTGAGGTAAAACCTTTTGCTCAATGGGGTATGGATTTCATCGGCCCCATCAATCCACCATCTTCTGCTGGACATAGGTATATCCTCACCATTACTAACTACTTTACAAGGTGGATTGAAGCATTTTCTTGTAGGCAGTGTACATCGGAGGTAGTAATTGATTTTCTTGAATCTACTATTCTCAATCGGTTTGGATGTCCTATTGCTGTTGTGTGTGATAATGGTCCTGCCTTTGCATCTTTGAAATTCTCAAACTGGGCTTTTGATCATGGCATTGTTGTTAAGTTTGCATCTAATTATTATCCCCAGGGGAATGGTCTAGCTGAATCCTCTAATAAGAACCTGTTGACTGTTATCCGAAAACTGTTAGAGAGGAACCCAAAGGACTGGCATACCCAGCTTAGGTTTGCTCTTTGGGCAGATCGTACTCGGGTTAAGTCCTCCATTGGTACCTCTCCTTATCATTTAGTGTACGGTCTGGAACCAGTTTTCCCTATCCAGCTTAAAATCCCAACTCTGCAGTTTATCAACCAGTTTTATGATGAGGGGGATAGAAGGGAAGCGAGATTAGCTGAATTGTTGCATCTTGAGGAAAAACGGGATAATGCCCTTGAAAGATTCGCCAAACATCAGGGGGTAGTCAAGCGATGGTTTGACAGGAGAGCTAAGGTCAAAGCCTTTAGGATTTCTGACCTTGTCCTGTATTGGGATAAGCCGCATGATCAGAAAGGTAGCCATGGTAAGTTTGATAGATTATGGCTTGGTCCTTACCAGATTGCTGAAATTCTGGGAGATAATGCCTTCCGTTTGAGGACTCTCACGGGAGAGGACATGCCACTGCCTGTTAATGGGCAGTATCTTAAACATTATTTCCAGTCTTGAGCTGTTCTCAGCTCTTTGCCCTATAAATAGTTAGTTAGGTTGCTTTCTTTGCTTGTTTTGCTTGTTTTGGTTAGGGTAGGTTTCCCTTTCGCTTTGCTAGTTTTGTTTGGTTAGCGTAGGTTTGCTTTGGTTTGTTTGTTTTGTTTTGCGTTGCTCTTGCTTTTGGTCTTATCTCCTTGTGGGATTGTGGGTGCATCTGTATGATAATGGTGGCAAAGAAGGTCCAATGTTCCTGATATTTCCCTTACAAACTTTAATCTTTTTTCCAGAATGTTATGGTATGAATTCCGTTGCCTATGTCATTTGTCCTTGTGGTAAGGCGAAGGTTTTCTGGTCAGTCTGAACGGGAATGTATTGGGGTCTTATACCTTTAATCTTTAAATATACCTGAAGTTGTAAAAGGTCCTTATAAGGTCTGGACAGGTGAAAAATCTTTTTCTGCTCTAGTGCCACTGTGGTTCTCAGCCCTGAGTGTGAACTTCACTGTTCACAGGTTGAATAAGTTGAGTAAAAAGAAATATTCGTAAAACAAAAAAAAAAGAAAAAAAGAAAAGAGAAGAAGCAAAAGAAAAGAAATGGATATTGAAAATCCTGAGGTTCGAATTCAACTCATCAGGGGGATCTGAATATCTCTGCCGAGGCTATAGACGCCTGGCTGGCAGTAAAGCTATGTTCAGGAGGATCACAGCGATAACCTCATCGGGGCTATGAACGTCCTGACTGGTAGCGAGGCTCTATCCAGGTTACTTTTAGGGTTAGAATCTTTACGTAGCCTGTTCATACCAAGTCTGGTTCTTTGCAACTGAAGGTAGGTAAGATATGCACCTGCACACACTTGGACCCTGGTATAGGAATGTCTGAATGGCTGGGAGTTTCTTTGCTTTAACTTAGGGTGACGGCTAGGTACTTGAGTTGAAACCAGAGTTCTGGGTTCTTGATTCCAGTTTGTCATCGAAATGCTCAGGAGCATTTCCCCAGCAGAGTCGCCATTTGTTGTGCAGTTTTTGCACACACGCCCCACTTGGAGTGGGGACCCCCTTTTTTTTTTTGTGTCTTTGACCTTTGATTTTATTGGATTTATCATTTTGGGGTCTTGACATGTTGGTTTTGCTGGCTTTGCCCTTGCCTTGGGGTTGCAATTGATTGAAATTGAGGTTTTGGCCAAGTCCGGGTTTTCACCTAGATCCGGGATTTTCCGCCTCTGGCGGATTTTTCCGGCCCTGGTTCCTTGTTCGTCTCTTGCCGGATTCTCCGATTCCGGGTTTTTGCCTAACTTCGGGATTTTCCAGTCTAGTCGGATTTTCCCGGATTCCGTCAAAGTCTCGATCTTCCTGATTTCCCCGGTTTCTGCATTTCTGCGGAATCCGTGTCTCCGTGCATTCTGGGATTCTCCGAAATTCCACTTGGCGCTCGGGTTTCCGGACTTGTCAGAAACGTCTTTTCGCACATTAATGGCTGAGGTACCTTGGTTCAGACGGGTATAAGGGCGGATTTAGGGCATTTTCTGATTCATTCCAACTTCGATTGCTTCCTTGTTTTCTGCTCTGGCGATTCAGAACTTTCGTTTGAGCTTTGAGGATTGATCTTGGTTTGTTTGCGCGTGAATTACTTGAGTGTTGCTGCCAGTATCTCATTGCTTGGACGTGTTTGTCATGTGGTTGACTTTCTGAGCTCGGATTTCTGCCCGTTTTGATCCATGGTATGTATTTGTTGCCCTTCCATTTGCTTGCATGGTGATTTGAGGTTTTCTCGTACTGGGCATTGTTGAATTTTGGGGTCGGCCCGTGTTTTGGTTTTGGGTTTCATATTTATCTAGTCGGGTTGATCCGTTTTTTATTGAGGCCCATCTCTCGTGCCCTATGAGTTCTGTTTGCCCGCTTGATTGCATATTTACACGTTGGACGGAATTCTGGGTCGTATTGTTTGTTTGTTTTGGGCACGGAATGTGTTACCATGCGAATTTAGGGTTTCCTTGGTGTTTCAGTTAGCGCGATGATTTGATCTTGTGTTTGAATGACTTTCACCCCGTTTCGTGTTAGCTTCCCCGTCCCGTGAGGATTAGAGGGCGTTTAGGTAAATCTTGAACTGATATTTTCCAACCCCAAAGCTTGCTCTGGTTTTAATGGCAGAATTCTGGTTATTCGATTTAGGGCATCGTCTTTTAGCGTGAGGATCCTTCCTTTGAAGCACTTTTGAGGGTTGAAACCCTTTGTATATTCGAGTCTGGTGATTGTCGTCGGTTTTGGGTTCGTTTGAGCTTAGGTAGTGGAGATCCGGTAATTGTTCAGGTTTTGCTACACGTTTTGCCGTTTTTCGGGTTTCCGACCTCGTCGCGGAATTTCCTTTCTCCCGGATTTTCCCGGTTTCCGCTTATTCCGCGGACGAGGTTAGTTCCCAACATAATTTATACTGTCCGCGAAAATCCGTTCCACTCGGATTTTTCCGGATTTCCTGTCTAATTGCATTCTTTTGTATATTTCGATGATAGGATTGATGGAATGATTGTTAATGCCTATTTCTTGATTGCCAAAGAGTAAAATTAATGATTTTCCTTTGATTTCTGAACATATTAATGATTTACATGGCTAATAGTGCTTTGGCAGCAGAAATCCGTCTGGGTTGGATTTCTCCGAAATTCCGCCCCGACGGTATTTTCCCGGTTTACCTGATTTTCCCGGATTATTTGATTTCTCCGGATCTCGGAAGATTGGAAATTGGCATTTGGTTTTAATGGATTTATATGATGTGTGCTAACCTTTGGGATTGACATGAACTTAATAGTTGAATTTTAATGACAATTCTTGGATGTGCAGGCTGAATCAAGCAAAGCTGCTGCTGGGAAGTCCAAAGGTGGTGCAGGGGCATCTGCAGTTTCTGAGGCAGAGAGATTGAGATTAGACATGAAGAATCAGGTCCCAGAGAGTAAGATATCCTCTGTGTGGGCAGATGTGTCCGATACCAACGTTGGTGCCTGGCGTTACGAAGAATTCAAACTGAGAAGAGCTGAGAAGGACCAGTCGGCATTGAGGCAGGGGATGATGAACTCAGGGTTGGTACATGTGGCAGGGTTCCCTCCAGCAGTCCAGTGCTACGAGCTGATTTTGGAGTGTGCTAGGCAGTACGCTTTTGACACACAGATGGTAGTTAGGACTGAGGGACGAGTGTTGGCAAACTTTAGTCCAGCCTCCATTGCCCGGGCCTTCAGCATGCCGATCTCCCCTCGGTCTGTGCCCTAAACATTGACACTGCTCGCACCTATTATGAGAACGAGCCAGTTAAGGCTCAGCAGCTTATCAACTCATGGCTTGAGAAGCCTAAGTCTCACCACTCCAAATTGCCCAAACAGTTGCACAGGGTGAAGTTCAGGCCGGATATTTATGATGCAATCACACTGTTGAGCAGGGTGGCTGGACTCAAAACTGCCGGGGTATTGGAAAATTGGATGGTCCATGTGATCACCAAGATAGGCCAAGGAACGAATTACCACTGGGCAGGACTTATCAGTGCAGAAATAGATAAACAATTAAGAAATGTTTTGGAGGGAAAGAAATTTACCATGTCCTCCTATGTCATATATGTGCTGGCCATCTCCTATCCTTACAAGGGACTGACTCCGGCGGGAACCATTGGACAAGATATTATCTATGAAGTCTATCCGGAATTGCACCTCGGACACGGAGATTATAGGAGGGCCAATGATGCCTTCACCATGCACATTACCCGGACCCTTCAGAATGCGGAGCACATCAGATTGTCCGATGGGGCAAAAGGACTGATTAAGAATTACGGGGCCTGGTTCATCCAGTTCCCCACTTTCACTTATCTCCGGATTGATGGATGCCCCGTTGCTCCCTACAGATTGCCCAGGTATCCCACTGACCACATAGTGCTACTGGAGGTCGTAAGACAAATTTGTCAGTTCGATACGGTGGTCAAGAGGGAGAAACATAAAACTAGTTTTGGAGGTGACTTCCCTCTTGGGATTGGCGTGGATGTGATGTGCCCTTCCATTCAATCAGCTCACACTGCAGGTGAGGAATTGGCCGCCTATGGATTCTCTTTCCATTCAAAGAGAAACATCACTCGGGGGGCACAGAAAAGGGCTACCCAGGAATACAGGCACAAAGAGGACTTGGAGGACTACTGGGTCAACATCAAGGATGACCTTGATGCACGAAGGAAAAGGTATTCCCGGCTGCCAGTAGAGGCAAATAGGCAGTACAATGTGAAGCTGATTCCAGATCAGCTGGAAGATGATGGAAAACTGGTCCAGGACCATGTCTATGAGCCCATCAAGGATAGGTCAGTGGCGGATATTGATTGGAATGAGCCTGAGGTGACAGAGTTAGAGGACTTAATGGCTCCAGTGCTAAAATATACCTTTGCTTGGATCAAACATGAGGTCTGGGTGTTGGAAAATGCCAATTTACGCTTCACTTTCGACTTGATGGGGAATCTCAACCCCATGTCCACTTCTGAGGAATCCGGGGAAGAGGACCCCAAAGGGAAAACAGCCAAGGCCTCTCCCTTCAAAATCAAGGTCAGAAGTCCTAAGGGGACTCAACCTACAGCAAAAAGGAAACCTATCGGCAAACACAGATGGAAGACCCTGACTATCAACAAGTCCTCGGACGAGGAGGAGGCGGAGAAAGTTGAAGAGGAGGATGTTCCTCCACCGCCCAAGAAGGCCAGAACTGCAAGGGTGGCGAAGAAGAAAGGCCAAATGACTTCGGAGGATGAACCCCCAATTGTGGATGTGGAAAGCTCCGGAGGGGAGAAGACCAAAGTATACACCAAAAAATCTAGAACCCCTTCCCCAAAGGATGTCGCACAGCCAACGGATTCTTCTCCAATATTGCTAGCCACTGAACAGGACAAGCCTGTCTCTCCTCCACAGAGTGTAACAGAACTGGAGAATCTGGATGAGCAGGAAATCAGCGGAGAGGCATAACCGTTTAAAGAAGGAGCATTATTCAGTGAGGCTGCCGAGCTCGAGGTAGAGACAGAAGAAAGGCACACTTCTCCCTTGGTGCAGTACGAGGACTCTCCGGAGAGTGAGAAGGGTCGCGGATCGCCAGAACCGGAGAAAAGCATCCCTGCTAGAAGTCCATCGCCGGTGCTTCCTGAGTTGGGATTTGAGGAGACTGACCAAGGTGAACAACCTCCGGAGAAAGAAGATGACAAGGCAACAGAAGAAGAAGAAGTCGAGGTGATAGTAGCAGAAGAGGAGAAAGCCACAGAGGACCCGGGGAAAACTGACACAGAAGGAATCCGGACAGACCCCGTAGCCCCGGACTGGTTAGAAAAAGAAATAGCAAGGAAGAAACAGGTGATAGTAGAGGACACTCCTCTCGACTGGGATGCAATGTTATCTCAGATTGGTAAGGGGAAGAAGAAGAAGGCTGCCAGGATAATTTCCCGGATGGAAAGGGATGAAGTGCACAACCGTGTAGTTCACATTGCCACTCCTGCTGCAGATAAAGCAAGAGATGAGGTAGCAAGCCAGGATTATAGTGTCCAAACCATTAACCTTGGGCCAGCCTCCCTAGAACAAGACATTGAGGAATTCGAGGGGTGAAGTGCTGTAATTGTAGACAGATTGAAGAAGGAGACTCAGACAAAGCGAGAATTGAAAAGGGAAAATGAGAGGTTGAGGAAAAGCTTAGAAGAGGTCATGAAACCTCTGCAGTCCCTCCATCCGTCTTCCTCTTCTACTCCCGGATTTCTGCCGAAGGAAACAATTTCTGGCATAGAGAAGATGAAGGCTTCCACACAAGCTGCCACAGACTGGTTGATGAGTGTTCGGACACAAGGAGATGAAGCTATTAAGGAGATCCTGTCTGTTGGCAAGGATGCAGTCCGAGGAAAAGAGCTGATGGAAAGCATCCTTTCTCAGGATAAGAATGATGTCGATTCCCTGCTGCAGAAGACAAAGATTATTCTTGGGCATGGCAAGGAACAATTGGGCAAGGATGGAATTCTTCCCTCTACCAGGTTGGATGAACCATGGGAATGGTTCGAGGCATTGCAGATCAGGCAGGGAGCCCTGAAAAAGATACATAAACGAAGAAAGTCCATTGATGCTGACCTCACTGCAATTTATGATGGTTGCATTGCATTTTTTGAAGTGATGACAGGGAGGAATAAGATGGCTCCTAAGTACCTAAGTTTAGATCAATTGAAGGAATGGTGGCATGAGGTTTATGCCCCAGATTCTGATGAGGTTGTCACTGGCCATATGCTTGATGATGCAGCTACATATTTGGCAGTGATAGATAGATACCTGACCAGCAGAAGGGATTGGAAGAAAACCATTGAGCGGTCCAATGAAGGGATTGATTCGATTAAATGCCGGCTCAAAGTCATGCCATTGCCACCCATTGCTGAGCTGGAGGGAGTTTTCTCGAAGGTCCAAGGGTCACCAGCGCGGAGAAAAGACAAAGGAAGCAGCGGTTAATGTTTATCTCGAGATTTGTGCTTCCCTATTATCATAGGGCATGCATTGGACCGGACTTCCTTGGGGACTGTGCCTTGGCCGACTTGGATGATGGCATTAAATGTGTGCCTTAGTTTGTTTCCTTGGCCGACCTGTTTTGGCGGTTTTTATTATTTTGTAAAATGTTTGGCTGGGCTGACATGTTTTGGGGAAAAAATTCGATAAATAGGCATTTTTGCCTCATTGTAAGGGTTCAGTTCAGAAGATTTTGATAGTAGAGATTAGCAAGAGCAATAGTTAGAGTTTTAGAATTTCTTGAAGGAGATATCATATTCAGAACAGTTGAATTGTTGCAGCATTTGATGATTAATACAATTGAAGGCATTGTGGTTTTCCTGGTGAAATCCTTTGTGTTATCTCATCTTGCATGGTTCTTTTGTTCTATCTTTTACATTGCTTGAAGATCTTGGGTTAATATTCAGAAATAAATTAGTTTAGTTGGATAAATGGTGTATGTGATTTCATATTTGGAATGTTGGTAGCTATCTTTGGTCTATACTCCCAGTAACTATCTGATTGTAGTAGGCTGGTGAAGTCAACCTGGACCATATATTCAAATGTGCTTAAGTTCGGTTGTAGATGCAAGTCTATGATTTGAAAATCTATATTCCTCAGAAGATTGCACTGTTTCTGTAAGATTGCTTTGTGGGTCGAACAGGAATTGGTTATTTGAGATAGGTCCATTCCAGATATATGTCATTTACATTGCTTGTCCTTCAGTAATTTAGATTTTATTACCTTCCCTGCATCCCTATCTTTTGCAATTTCTTTATTATTCGGTTAGATTTAGGATTCAAGATCATCATATTGTCAGATCTGATAAATTGAAAGGGTTCAGCTTGCTTGTAGTAAGGTCCGATTGTGATTACCAGCAATTTCACATTTCATCTGAGTTGTTTTATGCATTGTTATGACCTAACACCCGAGAGACCTTGGGGTGATTTTCAGTAATTCATTATTGGAGATTACCTTTCAAGAGAGATAGGATTTTGTATTCTGTCTGAGTTGTTGCTGTACAGAAAACACCATCAACACAAACCAACTTTTTTAATGTTAATCTATATATGTGAACAAAAACATAAAATTGATCCAAGTTAGCATAGAATTGTCGGTAATAAGAACATATTTACCAAGCACAAAATAAAATAAATGCATACCTCTTTAGGCTAATCTTTTTATTTATCTCCTTTAGGTGTTTTGACACCTCCTCCTTGAGGTGTTTGAACACCTCCTCCTTTAGGTGTTTGAATACCTACTCCTTCAGGTGTTGTGACACTTATCAACAATGATGTATAGCTCACAACCACCTGTACATAAAAATGACAAGTACATATGAAACTATGAATCTATGTCAATGTATGCATAATCAATAAAAGATCTTATAAATCTTAATTCAATCAAATTTGAGTTCAATTACCTTTCCCTTATCTAACATTATGCCTCCATATTATGGAGAACATCACACCTCACTCGCACTAGGTGTTTCCTACAAGAAGAGAACAAGATAAACATATAAGTTAATATATAATTTCATTAATGACAATTCTAATGACAAGCAAGTATACAGTAAAAAAATGTAAATGAGTGAGTGCAAAAATACTTACTGTGTGTGTGTCGAGGCCAAATGAAATGGCCCTAAGGGTGCTATCAGTCACTCATGTGAGCTCCTCCTTAGACATTAACTATTAAATAGACCATGTAAATAGATATTAGTACTTGATACTATCTCTTATTAATATTCATTTAAAAAAATGGAAGTTATGAATTTACACCTTAAATGTTTCCTATGTAACTATTCCAATGTCCACCTCTCTAGCAAGAGAGGACTCTATAGGGTGTGCTCCAGTCCCCTGTGTGTGATCTGCTATAATCTCCACATCCAAGATGTCATAATTAGAAGTGTCTAATGGATGCTCAATGGGCTGTACAATAGGACCCAAGCATATCTACTGGCATGTATTGCAAATATGCATGGCACACAAATATGTGGAACTGAGGAGGATGATGTAGCAGCACTAGATCCATCACCAACATCACCAAAATGTGGCTAAGTTATTGAAGAAGCATGGGAAGCCAAAAGACCACTCAAAGAGTGAATGGCCTGGATAGTCTGTGTGGCTGCATCCTCTGTAATATTTGGATGTTGTACTAGAGGTGGAAAACGAAGGGGAGGAAAGGGAACATGTGGGTGCCTAACTACTCTAACTGCCCTTGGCCTATCCTGGGGCATACCTCCACCAACACCTTGGAAGGGTTTAATGTCAAAGTAATTGACATGATGCCCTAACAAAAACTCAAAGTATAATATTTTAATAAATTAAAAAGGTACATCAAGATTATTGTTGGGTGGTTTATCAAAAACCATACACCAACAATCCCAAAAGTTATCTAATATGCCCCTATGCGTGCACCATTTTATAGAAAGTTTTGGTTTGTTAACATTAACTTGAAAACCAGTGTTGGGGCTAATAAATAAAGAGGCTATTTGGGCTTTTGTTATTTGGTTATTTTTCACATCATCATAAGACAATCCACATGCATAATATTCCCTCATGGTTTCTCACCATGAATGAAAGGCATTATGTTGGGTGGAGAGGGTTTCTAAATTTGTAATTATTCTTGTCAATGTGGTTGACATATAGGATAATCGAGGGATTTTCTTATAAACATCACAAATACCCCTCAATTGCTCCAATTTTTCATGAATTAAGTCTTCAATTGATGGTTGTGGAGGTGGTGGAGCATTTGGCATTTCTACATTTTGATTCTCACCTGGTGGATTTTCATTCTCAACTGGTGGAATTTGTGCATTCTCATTCTCAGCAGCCATAATGCCTGATTAAAGTTCAAAAATAATTAATCTAATTAAAATTAGACAATATAAATGAAAATATTATAAAAATACCTTACTTTTTAAAAAAATCCAAAAAAAACCCTACTTTTTAACAAAATCTATAAAATTCTCCAATTTTTAATACAAATACATAAGCAACACTATTTTTAAATCAAAATCCATAAAAAAATTCATTTTTTTTATCAAAATCCATTCTAAACTCAATTGTTTTATAAAAATTCAATCAAAAACCCTATTTTGAAAAAAAATTCCACAAAAACATATCTCATTTTTTATCAAAATCCATTATAAACTCAATTTTTTCATAAAAATTCAATCAAAACCCTATTTTGAAAAAATCCACAAAAACATTCATTTTTTTGATCAAAATCCATTCTAAACTCAAATTTTTCATAAAAATTCAATCAAAAACCCTATTTTGAAAAAAAAATCCACAACAAACTAATTGAAATTATCCAAATCTAATTCAAAATTGAATCAAAGCAAATAAAAATCTAAAATCTTACCTTTTCAAATCAGATATTGGAAAAATCAGATATGCGTTACGTGAAGAACCTCCTCACTGTGCGACTACAGGTTGTTGACTGTCAAATGATTTTAAAATAGCCACAAAATTTCTATATATATTCTTTTTACAAATCGGATATCTGATTTGGATTGGATATTCGATATGGAAAACTAGGATTGGTGTTTTCTTTGGTGGTGTGTACTGACACCCAAGCCTAAAAAAAGTCAACACTGTATTTTCATGTTTTTGGGTTGATGAAAGACGTGTTTTTTTTCTCATTGCTACTTTTTGGCCCACCATGATCCTGCACATACCCATTGTTCGATTTTTTTTGTAAAAGTAGAAAGGCATGGTTTGACTTATGTGGGTTTTATGTTGCGTTCCTATCGACTAAAGGCTATAGAGTAGTAAATCATTTCAGGTTTTTTTCTTATCTACATTATTACATTCTCAAAAATTGGTTACTTCCTTTGCACTATTACTTCTAAGGGTTAGTGTCAACCGTCGTTGTGATGATCTAGTTACCTTCTTTGCTTTGTTTTATTCTATGGGTTGTGATTATCTAGGTTTTTTCCTTTGTTCTGGGTACTACTACAGGATGGTGTCAATTGTGGCATAATATATATTACTCACTTCATGCAACATAGCTTTTGATGGGTTTGTTTTGCATTCAATCAATGTTAAAAATAGAAATTCATGCATTCAACTAGAGGTTGTTAATTAGTAAGTGATATCATGGTATTTTTCTATGTTATTCAATTTTGAGAAACTAGTTTTCTTTGCTCTAGTACTTCTAAGGGTTAGTGTCAAGCATTGTTGAGATTATTTGGTTACTATCTTTGCAGTGATTGCTTCTATGGGATGGTTCTAGTGCGACATAGTATATGTTCCTTATCACATTCATCATTGCTTTTGCATTAACAATGTATGTCGTTTAATTTTTGAAGCTACAGGGAGCATTGTGTGAACTCTGAAGTGGGCACAAAGGCTTTGAAAATTTTCAAAATTTGTAATTACTAATCAAATGGCTAGAGAATATAATACAAAAATTTACTCTCAATCTTTTTTTCAAATGCCATGGATTTCCTTCAATCTTTTATTGCATTAAGAATAGTGTATGCAGTATCAGTTTTACTAGATGCACTAGGGGAAAATGACCTTTTAAAGGTAGTCCAAAAATATAATTTGGATATGGGGGAAGAAAATGTAGTAGGGATCTTTCCTAGAATCTATCTCAAGAAAAGGAAGGTTGTGTAGTTGTGTATGGAGCAGTGAAAAAAGGGTTAAGTGATGATGACCCATGGATGTTGTTTCAAATGATACCAATGCATTATGAAAAATTGGGACAGCAAATGGTTGACATGATCAAAGAAAAATATTTTTCCCTCTCCTACATTCTTGGTCACCAGGTTAGGCATAGAAGGAGGAAAATTGTGGTGCCTTCCATTAATTCACCTAGGGGACATGTAGAAGAATGGGCAAAAGGGCAAGGTGATAACTTGCTCAATTTGAATGAAAATGCTCAGAATCTAAATGAAGATGTAGAAGACATGATGTATTGAAGATGTAGAAGATGCAGTTGATGGAGAAAATTTTGTAATGTATAAAATAGACAAGCATATGGGAGATATGTAATTAATATAGTTGCTAATCTACAGATTTCTACATATCTAGTTATATATAAAATTATCTATGAGATATGTTTACCAATAATATAATTCTGGTATTTTGTAATCTTGATGTTATAATTAATATAATTAATTAGGCTCAAGCCTTTTATTGATAAAAAAAACAAGTCAAATTTAATTTTAATATATATTTTTTATATAATTCCTAAGATATTTTTATTGTAATGTAAGAAAATGATTCTTTTCAACACTAACACATTTACTATTTCAAGTACATATAACCTCTTTATTTTTAAATTGATTTAACATTTCTACAAGAAATTAATTAAATCTCACACACATTGAAAACCCTTTATTATTTCACGATTCACTTTTTTATTTCAACCAAAAACATAATGAATTTTGTAATATTCTTATGAATTGCAAAGCATAATAAGTAAAGTGATTAAAAAAATGAAAGGATGATAATAAATAGAAAAGGACAATGGAAAAAAGGAGGGAAAATGATATTATGAAATATGATTTCTAACTCACATGTACAAGAGTATGGCATGAATCAAAGACTACAAGGACACAATTAATGTCATGATACATGCCCTCTTAAAAGGGGATTGATAGCTCATATATATGAGGACATGATGTGTCTTAGATATCAAGAAATTAGTATTTATGTTTAATAAATAAATATCTTAAAATAATATTGATAAAGGGAAAAAAGACATAAATAATATTGATATGTTAGTGTTGACTAACATGTACATGGCATAGAGATTAATATCATGAAAGGATTCTTATTAAATAAGATTAATAGATCACATATACAACAACATGACATATCTTGTAGATTTTTATTAAAAAAAATGCCTTTATGTTTAATAAAATGTAATCTCTTTAAAATAAGATTGGCAAAGGAAAATGAAAGGAAATTGTCTCATAAAAGACGGTAGCTAACTCACATGCACAAGAGTATGGCACGTCTTAGAGATAAAGGATACAATTAATATCACAAAAGCAAACCTACTAAAACAAGATTAATGGCTCACATATATAAAGACATGATGTAGCATAGAGATTATGAAAAATAATATTTATATTGAATAAAATATTTATTGCAATATGATTGATAGTTCATACACAATTTAAATCAGAAAAATGAAATTAATATAAAAAGATATAGTACCTATTTACAAATTAAGTGCAAAATATATATATATACAAAATATCATAAAATATATTAAAAAACTTATGCTAAACAACTATAAAGTAATGACCAACTTATTATAAAATACTTATAAAAGTAATAATGAGATACTTCTCACTAGTCAAATTTCTTTAAAATTTTCTAATAATTTATCATTAAATATATTAATTATGATCCACTACGATAAAAAAGAAATCTCTTCTTTTTTTACTACTTTTGCCACTATAAATTATTTTTGAAATTATGTCACTAAAAGTAACTTAGAAGATGTTATTTGTGAGGCAATAGTATCTTTTTGACACATAACTGTAATGTCAATTATTTGGTCACATTTTATGTTAGCAAAGATAGTTTTAAGATTTATTATTAGTCCTTGCCTAAGATGCTATTGTAATCAAAATTATTTAACTAAGTATTATTTTTTTATATGTTAATAAATAAAATGTCATGATTTTACTTAAAATAATATTTAGTTTTAAATTTAAAATATTTAAAAATATTCTTATTGACCATTTAATTTCTTTAAATGAGTAAGTCTATTTAACTTTTTAAATTAACTAAAATGACAATGAAACAATATTAACAACAACAACAAAAATGCATGGAAAATCTACCTTTGGAAGAAGGTGTTCTTATTATCTCTAATAATGTATTACAAAAAAATTGATGATAAAATATAACTATTAGAATAACTGTCTATTTCTAATTGAGTAAATAGGCATAGACATATAGGTCGTTAGTAAATCCAGGAAAGAAAAACAAAAATCGACATTCTCTTTTTTATATATTTTTCTATTGTTTAATTTTCATTATTTATTTACAATTATTTTTTATTTTTTTAATTTGATAGATCATACAATAATTTATTTTAAATTTGCTAATAGATTGAAAAATAGACCTTGCAAGTATCTTCTTTTTGATGTAAGAATATATATACTAATATTATGTTCAAACCATTATTGAATGAAAAACATTATAGCCAAGATGCCCACTTGTCATATCAACCCTATTATACAGGCACTTGATTTAAGGCATTATGAATATGGTCTAAAACGTATACACTAGTGTGGTAGTCAAAATCAAATGTACTCCGCTGGCAGTATAGTTTATACCTTAGGCAACACTGACCAGAGAGTTACCACATATGGTAACTCTTAAAGGGAAGATAAATTACCATGGCACAACTATTGTAAGGGACAATGTAGATGTACTCTAAGCTCTATGGAACCAACTTTTATTTTTTATTTTTATTTTAAAATTTGTGTAATTTTTAAATGGGTTATTCAAAATATAATGGATTTTAATGGTTAAAAATAAAATTTGGTTAATAAAAATTGGATAATTATTTATCATTTTTTGGATGAAATGAAATGTAAAATTAGTATTAATTATTTGATCTTTAAATTAAATGATGTTTAGGTAGACTGAAGTTATAGTGGTTTGATGTAAGCAATAAATGTTAGAAAGAAGTTGTCAAAAAATGAAGGCAATGTGCTAAGATTTTTTAGTGATGATCTTTTGTCACTTACTCCTAAGTCATGTGCAATGTATATGAGGTTAGTATTGTGTATTTTTTGTCACTTTATTTTTTGACTCAATTAATGTATTTTCAATTCATTAGGTATTTTTATTATATGCTAAAGTTTTAGTTGTCTTGGAAATTTGGAAGCATAAAAATTACGTGAATTATTTGACAAATGTCTCAAATAAATGTGATCTCATGGCATGCCATGATTATCATATACTTCAACTCCAACCCTTTTCCACTATCCCATTTATGTTGGCCATATTATTGGAGGTTAGTGGACTTGACTAATGTGGCTAGTATGAGGATGAAACTGGCTATAGTGTACAATGGCTAATCCAAATTGGGGATTAGTGGATTTGGTTGTTGACATAATATGGGTAGTTGTGGTTAGCATGATAGTTTCTCGAACCATAGAAAATAATGCATAAACAAATGTGTGGCCTAACCAAATAAAATAGTGAGATACTTTCACCTTCTTATATAATCCAAATAGTCTTTTTTTCTTCTTACAATAAACTAATTTAACTCTTCTTTAGACAATATAAGTTTATACTTTTAAATGACAATATTCTTATTCAATACTAGATATCTAGTGAATACATATATTACTATACATATTTGTATTAATTTTTATTTTAATTATTAAGTTTAAATAGAGGGTTTTGAAAGGGCGTGACCTTTAACAAAGACCATAATAGATATGACAACAAATCCTAGAACCAAACAAAGGACTATCAACAATGAAACAACACTAAAGTTGTAGAATACCTACAACACCAACATGAAATTAACCAAATAACCACATCAAAAGCTACATGAGTTCAACCAATGAAAACACAAAAGAACTAACAACACCAAAAGACCAAAGAGGGCCAATAATACATAGTCCCTAAATTAGATTTGGCACCTCCATTTCCCTATTTTGGGAATGAAGTAACAAATTGTGGGGTTTGCAATAATTTTTGGAGCACCTTCTTTTCCTCCTATCTACTATGCTCCAAGAAATTTTTTTGTTCAAAACAACAACATTAATAACCATAAGGGAACATCGTCCCCCATATCAGTGGAATAAGATGCTACATGAGAGAATCTATCATTAAAATCTTAATAGGAGACACCAAAGACATAGGAGCATAATAGATAGATCTATTGCCACATCTAGCAACATTATTAGAACAAGAAAGAGAAAAGAAAGAATAGTTAAAACTTAAGATAATTTGACATAAATTCTGGTAGCAAAACCCACCTTAGGACTAGATCTTATCCCTCCACACATAATGCTCACCCCCATAAGAGAAAAAAAAGATAATATTTAGGAGAGAGGGAAAATATGCCTACAAATCCAAGGGGAGAGAATGATAATTATGTTGCAGGTCTATCATTTCAATCTAATTATATAATGTGTTACTTGCTTTGGAGATGTTAATTTATTTGTATCCCATTAAGAGTTTACTATCCCAAAATTATAGAGATTTGTAATGAAAGTTAAAACACATTTCAATATATCATTAGATGATTTTAGATTTGATATTTATATCTATTTATCATTTTTTCCCTATTAAGGCTTCTTAATAAACTAAAATAAGTTAAATAATAGCTAGAACTTAATATTTTAAAAGATTTATATTATTGTTATAAATTTGTATGTTTTCTATATTCGTTTTATAAGTATTTTCCTTGAGGTAAATACTATTATAATTATACTTAATTTTCTAGTTATTAATATGTGTACCCATTGAGGATTTTTTTGACACACTCATCAATATACAAGTAGAACATCAAATTAACCACCTCTCCTAGAAGGAAGCCAACTTCAAGATATGCATAACCCCAAGGTCCCTTTGTGTTAGATCTTGACAATGTTGGATAATATAGTGGCTTATGTAGTTATAATTATATAAGGGGTTCATTTGATCAATTAAACATGTGGTTAATTACATTAGGAGGTTAGAAAATAAGATAAATAATGCATATACAAGATGCTCCAATCACCTATTGCACAAAAATCAACACTTTCAATATTGTAACAACAAAAGGACAAATTGCAAAGTGAGAAAAAATATTTATAATAGCGAGTTGTTAAAAATAAGATTATATTCCAACCCTAGACTACTCCTAAACTAACCAAATTTCCAAAAAAAGAAAAAAAGATAAGGGTTTAGAGATGAAATAAACTAAAAATAAAGAGGATCAACTTTGCATTTGATTTACTATTCATTGTCTTGGAGGATCTAGTCAAATTTTATTTACCTACAATGCCATGACTAGTATTTGACACTATCGTAAACATCATCAATGCAAGACCCTAAGGAATTTTGTGAAAATAGAAAAGTAATTGCATAAAATTATCATATTACATGCACAATTATTAGAAAATATTTGAAAATTCTACCATAAAAGAAGGATGTAAACATTCAACACTTTATTGAATTCCACCAAATAATCAAAGTTTTAAAAAAATAGTACAAACTCATAACCATCTGAGGTGGGGAACTAACAAGTTATTGGAATGTGATAATTTCCACTAGGATTCCCATATTGTAGTTTGCACCACTAGACAATTGATGTTGTATGCATGATGGGACGAGCTATTTGCAACCTCCTCAACATCCCTAAAGTCATTCACTATCCACTCTTCCCCTTCGCTTAAACCCCATTCCTCAGCATCTCCAACATCAACTTCCCCCACTAGCCCTTCAACATCCATGAGCTCCCCCACCCATCCTACCATAGGCACTAGGGTAATACCAGCAAGCCACAACAAGAAACTAATGCTCCACTCTATCTCCTCCTAGTGCCTCTCCAACTCATATGACTTCAGAGTGTGGAAAATGGGTAATTTCTTCACTTCCAACGCTTGAACCAATGCCATATAGTATTTCTATGGAATTGGGATGAGAATATTGTCATCCACATTATCCAAGGCTAAATAAATTTCACCTAGAAATGAATATCTAAAAATATTCTAGCACAACAATTTAGCCCTAGCCTTGGAAAAACCCCTATAGAGGAGCACTTCTAGAAACATTTATGTGACATTAGTGTTTACCCTATAGTGATGATGAGCGATTAGGAACTCCACCCCAAAACAATTTTGATCACCTACAGTACTAGAGGATGATCTGACGAAAGTATGGCCTTTAGTCTTTTATCTATGACCTCCCCATGAAACAACACTTTCCTTTTCATAGACTCCAAAAAAATAGTCATATCCATCACTCTGCAAACATCTAAACTTTTAAAGCCAGAAAGATGAATGATTCACTAGCCAACGCCCTTTCCTATTTCAAGAAACCTACCTTATGTTGTCATGATGGAAACTTGAACCACACATCGATGTTTATATCATCTGGCTCATCACATTTAATCTACGACATACCATGTAAGACTTTTTTTGCATATACCAGCTCAGTTCCTTATTTGTCCACACCAAATTAATCAATGAATGCAGATCCCCATCCTTTTTCCCTCCATAACCATGCCAACTAGCTATCTTCTATACTCAAAATGAAATTCCTCATGCAACTAGGTGTTCAAGGCATGCTTTCTAATTTATGAGTTTCCTTATCACCTCCCATTCCCACATCATTTTCCTACATGTCATCAATCCTCAATTTTGCACTCGCTTCGTTGCCACCTTTTCCATCCCATTGGCCATGTTATTTCCTTCCTTGTATACATGGTTGATTTTTTATTCCTCGAACTTATCAACATTTATTTGATTGGTCAAAGCTAGTGGTAGAGCTTCAAATGTAATTCCCTTCTCTATACTGCATTAAGATGGTCAGGACATCTTTGAGTTAGGAGATAGTGAACGATATCATCATACCATTCCCCGAGAGAAATATCTTCTAGATTGTAATGTTGGGCTGGAAGATTAGGGCCTATTTCTACCATTGTCCTTGTAAGTCCTTACCCTCTTACCAACTTCATGTGTTGAATCTCAATATTGTATTCCTGTAACATAGTTACCCACTTAGCTCTACGCTCTCCTAGCTTATTCTGTATCAACAACAACTTGACTACAAGATCTGGAACTATTGTGAAGACCTTATTTCTAAGGATATAGTGTCTAAATTTCTTCATAGCTCTGACTAAGGCATAAGCCTACTTCCCCACACTTGGGTATCTTAGTTCTCCATATTTCAATGGTGTACTCATAAATGATATGGGATGTTCATTTCCTTGATTAGGTTTTTGAGTCAACATAGCAACACAAGAGTGATCAGAAGCAAACAAATATATATAGAATGGCTTAGCATAATCTAGACTCACCAAAACCATGGCTTCAAGAATAACCCTTTTTATCTTTGCAAATGATTCCTTGGCTTCTACACTCCATTCAACTTTGGCTTCCTACTTCAACATTGCATTCAATGGCTTGACTATTTCTGCAAATCCAGTGATGAACTTCCTTACAACGTTGATTTTTCCAAAGAATGATTCCATTTCTTTCTTGCTAGTAGGTGGCTGGATCTTGAGTATAACTTCCACTCATTCTGGATCAATGGAAATTCCTTTCTCAAAGATAACATGCCCCAACAATTTTCCCTCTGTAACTCCAAAGATGCATTTATTTGGATTGAGAGATATACAAAATTCCCTGCACTTCTGAAAAAAATTACATAAGTCCGCTATGTGGTCTCCTCTCTTCTTTGAAAACACTATCAAATCATCCATATAAATGATTATGCATTTAACAATTACGTCCTTAAAATCAATGTCCATGGCTCTTTGGAAGGTGGCCCTAGCATTGATCAAGCCGAAGGGCATCCCCCTATAAGAAAAAGTATCCCATTTGGTGGTGAAAGCAGTTTTATGTCTGTACTCGTATTGCACCATAACTTGGTTGTATCCCGAGTAGCCATCCAAGAAAGACATCATCTGAGATCCATTGAAAATATGAAGTACTTCATCCAACAAGGGTACTGGATAATTATCTTTTTTCTGATGCTCTGTTAAGGTTCCTAAAATTTACATAGAGTCTGATTTCACAATTATTTTTTCTTATAGGAACCAAATTTGCAACCTAGTTGAATGTCTAACTAGGAATATGATTCTAGCAAATAGCAACTTCTACACTTCCTTTTGAAATGTTGGTTCCAGTAGAGCATTGATTGGCCTCTGCTTATGCCTGGAGGGTCTTACTCCTAGATTGAGAGGGATAGTGTGAGTTATAATTGATGTGCCATAGGTCTTCAAGTATTTATAACTCCAGGCTATCACATCTTGATATGTATGTAATGCATCGATTATGCCTTTCCTCTCTTCTGGAGTACACACATTGCCAATGAAGACATTTTTGGCATCATCCTGAGTCCCCAAATTATACTTTTCACATTGTCCACTGATGGAATCTTTCTTGGCATCCTGTTCTTGATCTCTGACCTTATCCAAATCAAAAATCCTTTCTAACTGCACCATTCCTTTGGGATTAGTATTGGTATTTAGAATAATTACCCCTTCCAAATCCATCTTTGCTTCTTGGAGTTCAGTTTCATCAATAATTTGAGAAGCAAAGACATTTGAGCTTGTGATAAAATCCAAAATGTGCTTATCATCTTCAAATACCTGGAAAATAGTAACGTTTTCAGGTATTGAAGGTACTAGGGTCAGTTCCACCATAAATTTCTTCAATCCAGAAAGAGATAGAGGTTGCAATGTACTAGATTCCTGAGCAAGGGAGTCAACCATTTGGTTTTTATTATGTGGGATCAACTGAATGTTGAAGCCATCAAATCCTTCAATAAGGTCCCATACTCTATGCCTATAATTGGTCATGACATGAGTACTTTCTCCTGACTTGTTTGACCACTAACTCAGAGTCCCCAAAGACTTTGAAAATCTTAACCTTTTTCTTTAATGCCATGAGCAACCCATGAATCAAAGCCTAATATTCTGCTACATTATTCGTACAATGAAATTCAATTCTATGAGCAACAAAGAATTTTTTACCTCTTGGAATGATTAGCTCAAATCCTACCCCAACTCCTTGCTTTGATTTGGATCTGTCAAATCTTAAATTCCAACAGCCAGCTGCTGCAGACTTGCTCACTGTAACTCTTGCACTATTGTTTCTAGATGGTTCTTCAGAAAGCATCACTTTCTTTTCTTTAGGATCCTCTTGGACATTCTGGATATTAATTTTGATTGCTGGAGTGGGGTTGATACACTTCTATATTTGTTATACTGTAGCCTGGCACAAGCAACAATCCAATTTTGAATGGGAGGCATTATGAACCCTACACCAATTTGGAAAGAGTAGTTCTCCAAAATTCATTCCTCTACCCAACTAAACCCGATCTTCAATACACTTCTAAATGAATTCTTGGAAATTATCCAACAAACTAAGCTAATTATCTTCAGGATCATAATCATTTTCAACTAGTTCCACCATAGCTTCAATTCTACTAGATTATGTTGTGAGATCAACACGAATTGTATGCAACATAAGCACTTCCTCTACATCTGACTCCTCAAAAGGGGCTGCAAGCATGTAATTACCCATACTTACTTCTGATATCAGAATCTCATTCGAAGTGTTATGATATTTTGTAATCATGTATTTCATCCTGGGTTCCCTTTCAATCTTGATATGATTCGGAACTCCCTTCCAAGGAAGCCACATATGAGAGTGATCAATTGATACATATCCATTCAAGGCCCTGGTAAAGTCTCTTCCCAAGATTAAACAGTAAGCATCAGGTATATCAGCCACTTGTATATAATAACCTGCTCAATTCTAGGGTCAGAGGCAACCTGCATATGAATCATGCTCAACTCCCCTACAAATTTAACCTTAGTTTGATCCAATTGCATAACTTTCTTTTGGGAGTCAGCGGGAGTGATACCTTGCATTCATTGCTTCTATGGGATGGTTCCAGTGTGACATAGTATATGTTCCTTATCACATTCATCATTGCTTTTGCATTAACAATGTATGTCGTTTAACTTTTGAAGCTACAGGGAGCATTGTGTGAACTCTGAAGTGGGCACAAAGGCTTTGAAAATTTTCAAAATTTGCAATTACTAATCAAATGGCTAGAGAATATAATACAAAAATTTACTCTCAATCTTTTTTTCAAATGCCATGGATTTCCTTCAATCTTTTATTGCATTAAGAATAGTGTATGCAGTATCAGTTTTACTAGATGCACTAGGGGAAAATGACCTTTTAAAGGTAGTCCAAAAATATAATTTGGATATGGGGGAAGAAAATGTAGTAGGGATCTTTCCTAGAATCTATCTCAAGAAAAGGAAGGTTTTGTAGCTGTGTATGGAGCAGTGAAAAAAGGGTTAAGTGATGATGACCCATGGATGTTGTTTCAAATGATACCAATGAATTATGAAAAATTGGGGCAGCAAATGGTTGACATGATCAAAGAAAAATATTTTTCCCT
>VDFB02287421.1:0-23671 GCA_007258455.2 Sequoia sempervirens
CTATCCTATCTAGCATTATCTAAGCCATGAGGCATTGTCCAAAGGGGCATACTCTATCCGAACATGTTATTCTAGATCACAAGATAATCCATCACCTACATTGCTAGACACTGGGGGAAAGTAATTACATCTTGCTTTAGAATAAATCTTGATCTATGTCTTCTAACTCATAGTGTGATCTAGGCATTGTCCCAACAACAAGGTGTACCGCTAATGCACTACCAGGGTATCCTTCAAAATAATTTGTCTCAACAACAAGGTGTGCCACGTGGTACCCTTCCCAATCAACAATTTCAACAAGGTGTACCACCAATGCACTATCAGGGTAACCTTCAAAATAATTCATCCCATCAACAAGGTGTACCACCAACACACTACCAAGGTACCCTTCAGTAGATTCAACCCCAGGAAAAGGGGAAAAATCAAAAAAAAAAAAGCAAGAAAAACAGTAAAGAGAAAAAAAAAATTATTTTAGTGAAAACCACTTTGTGGCGCTTCTAGAACAGGTACCATAGTGAAAACCTAGCAAATAGCCACTATGTTTGAATAAGACTTGCATTGTTATCTATCAATGTTATCCAAAGCATCCACCCATTTGTACCCTAATAAAGCATGTGTCCAACCATGGCTTGATAACTGATTCAATATTGAACCTTGTTGTACTTACAACAATCACCTCTCCTAATAACGATAATCTAGTCTCAAACTAGGGGTAACTTCCTGAAGCTGGTCATGGATTAGATCCTTTTGCATCCCATCATTATCCAAAAAACAACAAAACCAAAAACAAAGTCAAAAACAAAAAAATCAAAAACATCCGAAAAACAACAAAATCAAAACAACTTTGGAATATTCCTTCACTCAAAATTCCAAGATATCAACATTTGCTTGAACCTCATGGCTAGTTCAAGTAGATTTCCCACAACATATCCTCTAGAAAAGGAAGTGAAATTTCAATCCAAGTTATTAATGTTGTTTTAATTCCAAAACATGTTATGCTTTGAGTCAACATTGGTTGAACTATGTGGTCTCTACGTGTACAACGTAGGAAAGGCTTATCAGCCCCCAAGGCCTTAGGTCAGTCCACTTATGTTTCTATCATGCTTTCTTTTAACTTAGTCAAAAAATTAAAAATCCAAACATTCACAAAACATTAAAAGATCAAAAACATATTCTTATCAAACCAAGTGAACTACGAGCATCTGCATGTACAACATAGGAAAGGCTTATCTTTGATGAGCCCCCGAGGCCCTAGGTTAGTCCCCTAAAAACAACAGAGATAGCATAGTAAAAACTCATAAAATTAAAAATTCTTATCTCCATCATCACAATTTGAAATAAAAATTTCATCCATAATAAATAAATCGTCACACTCACCCTTTGACAAAACAAACAAACAAATAGAGCAAATATCAAAAGCTAGAACTTTCAAGCAAACAATGACAGATTTTATCGCAAACTAATGAAAACAATGACAAAGTATTAACTACCTATCTTTTGACAATTCACCAACAATATCATGAGATATGCCTTAATGAATCCGTTCCTATAATAGACATGATCAACAATGGATAATAGCCTGAAACCTCAAAACAGATATGGCAAGTGATACTGCAACATTGTTTTATTTTTTTATAGTCTTATCTCTATGATTTATTTTATTGACTCATTCACAGGATCTCTCAAGGATGTCCATAAGGATTTATAGAAGGAATGGGGGAAATTGAGCGTCATTTCGGTTTGTTGTTTGTAAGATGTTTTTGAGATACTACCACAACAAATAATTGCTTTATTGAGTATATGGAAGTTTTTTTAAGACAGTTCATTTAGCAATTACATGTTAAGTATTTTGTACCTTTCTATGTTATCGGTCCAAAAAAATTTAACACAACCCAACCATATATTTTAAACAAAGTTTTTGTATGTCTTGAATGAGCAAGAATATTCTTTGAATGTCAAGTCAAAGTCCACACAATGGATACAAAGTCACCTTGGTTATTAATAACCTGGTGCATCATATCTATTTGCTACATCAACAAGGATTGTTAAAATGTGAAGTCTCTATGCAAAGCAAAAGAAACTCATCAGTAACTAACAACATAAAATTTCTATTCATCATCCAACATTTCTTCTAACTAACAGCTCCATCCTGCATCACAATATCATTAGTTCCATATCCATCCTGCATCCACAATATCGTCAATGCATATCATGATGATGATAAAGCAATTAAAATATCATGTATCATGTATAATCAACATCCATCATAAATCATACATCGCATATATAGACATCATCATCCATATTCATCACATAACACATAAGGAAGCTAAATCAAAGCATGTATATCTCATATATATCATCATCAAGAATGAGAATTCCATGGTACATCATCAAAGAAATATATGTGATATCATAATACAAACATATACATATATATGAGGCCTCAGCTATGCCGATGAATATATATACAAAATCATGTCTACAATATAAGTCTTTGAATAGTAAACATCATAAAGATCAAGTACAAATATGTCACTACCCAGCTAGAGGAGAAGAACTCTAAGGATCCTAACTAGGATGGGGAGAAGCCTCTAGATCAGGTTGTCTAATAGAATGTCCACCTGACGTGGAACCTGTAGCAATACTAGGCTCTCCAAACCATAATCGCCATTGAGCTCTAGGAATGAAGGCATCATAAAGAGTCTGATAATATGTCACCCTCTGTAATAATTGATCTTGCTCTGCACAGAGGGCATCATGCTCTACTCTAAGAGTATCTCTCTGTTGTAATCACCTATAATTAGGCCTCTGCAGCATTTCATCACCCACTCTCGTTGTCTCGTTCTACCCTTAGGATGTCCCTCTCTGTGGTCACGATAGAAACCTAAGCCTCCATGTCATATCACCACACTACCTTGGCATCCCTTATAGCAATCATCTATGCTAACTACACTACTCCATCTCTAGGAGGTGGTGGAGGACCTGCAGCCTATCCCTGATCTTGTTGCATTGAATCACCTTGTGCACCATCCTGTCAGACCCTAGCAAGTTGCTCAACAATGATCATACATTGCCTCTATCCTCGGTGACTAGTAATGCCACCTCTACCTACTATAGGAACATCAATAGGATCTGTAAATCTCAATGGAATGTGTCATGTCCACCACTGATCAAAATCTTAGGTATTCCCAATATCTGCTAAACCCACTATCCAACCCCACTTGAATGGGTCAAGAGCTCTAAAATCAACATATCTAGTGTCATGCTCAAACATTTTCTTGTTATGCACACCCCAACCAACAAGAAATTGTCATCCTCATCTATCAAGAATGATGAGCCCCATAACAAAACCATAAAGAACCAAGGAAACAAGATTGGCATTACCCACAAAATCAGACAAGTCTATCTCTACCTTTCAAACCTGAAGATATCTCACATCGAGAACTCGGTGCATGGCATGTGTACCTCATCAAATGGAATATGTAACAAGCTCTCCATGAATAGGTATACGAAGGATCCTCCACACATCCTCTAGAGTGATGGTGGCCTCCCCAGTAGGTAAATTACAACCATTCAACCCACGATGTTAGGGATTGAATACGAAATGCAAAAACACATCTTAAATGACATAAATCAATTGAATTAAAATTCCAAAATAGTCAAAAGAAAAACATTTTTGTCAAAAGCAATAATTTTTTTATCCAAAGCAAACAAAATAGGCAAAAGCAAATAATTTTTTTTCAAAAGCAAAAAATAAAGGCAATAGTGGTGCAGGGGCATCCGATTCCAGGTGCACCCTTGGGTTATGTAGTGAATTTTTGTTTTTTGTTGTGTTTAGGTTGATTTCATGATAATAATGTCTTTTTGAGGTCATTTCATTTCCTTTGGAGTCATTGTTGAGTTCTTAGATGCAAGGTTGTGCAAAATTGCAAATGTTGTAAAAGTTGCACAAAAGTTGTCAAGCAACTTTGAAACTTTTTGCAAAAAAAATGTAATTGAGCATTTGTTAAGCCAATAACCAAAATATGGTTAGAGGAATTTTTCATATGGTTGTAAAATCTCAAATAAATCTTGTAATCTCAAAGGAGAAGGTTGGAATGAAAATTTAGAAAGAGAAGTTTCATTTTGCATGTGTATTTCTTGTGTTTTCCAACATTTCTCTAACTTCTGTTACATGGTATGAAATTTTGGTGCACTGTACATTTGGAAGGTGATTTTATCTTGTAGAGGGATGTCTTAACTTTATTTTTCTTTTGGTTTGGCTAAATTTCATTAAGGATTGCAAGAGATATCACTGATTTACTGCAACTCACTTCAAACCCTACCTAAGGTTCCAGGAAGCCTTCAAAATGGTATTGCTCACATTCCCTCCATGATCAAAGTGTGAAATCTTGTACAGAACTCTATATTGATCCATTCTAACTACCTCCAAGACTTGGTCTTTGAACATTGCACGTGGAGAGAGAACTTGGGTGAAAGTCATGTTTTGTTGTGATTACAGTCAAAGTGACCTTATGTTGTGATTGCTTGCCAAAGTTTGGAATTGTAACATTGTTTGAAGTTGGGAAAGGTGATGGCAGGCCTAAGATGGATACTGACACCCCAAGACAACCTTTGGATTGATGCTTCCCTTTGTGGTTTGTGATTTGATTCATTATTTGCACATGAAACATAGGTTGTCCCATTTGATATTGTTGTCTTTAAGCCTACCCCATACCTTTAGAGATTGCAAAGACCCTTGAGATGTCTAAGATGACATTTGTAACATCATTCCATGTTTCCCATGTTATTATCATGTTGCTCCACAATCTTGAAAGGTCCGCCACCCTTGACTGTTGAAAGGATTGTCACAAATCAACAATTTTTCCCTATCATGAGTTCCTTTTTACTTTGAGAAGGTCATGAACCGATTCTTGTGAAGTATGCCTCATTAGCATAAGTTGGACCCTTACTCTACATAAAATTGGTATCAGAGCATAGGTTGGTATGAAGAGGGAAAATTTGAAGTGAAGAGAAGCAAGAATGCCTCCAAAAGGGAATCTAGTTGCCTGAGAGGTGAATGAATTGAAGGAGAAACATGCAAGAGAGATGAGACAAATTAGGGAGTTAACAGAAGCCCTTGAAGCCAGGCTTGCTGCAGCTAAAACAAGTCAGAAAAGAGGAGTGGTCATAGGAGACTTGAGTGACTAAGAAGGAGAAGGGGAGGAGGAAAACTCCCAAGAAGGGTCCCAAGAAGAGTTGGATCCTGATGACTTGAGAATGAAAAATCTATTGAAGGAAGTCAAGGGAGAAGGTCCCAAGATAAAGATGGATTTACCAATGTATGGAGGAAAATTAAACATTGAAGAAATCCTAGATTGGATAGGAGCACTAGACAACTACTTTGAATATGAAGATGTACCAGAAGAACAAAGAGTGAAGTTGGCCAAGACAAAACTGAAGGGTCATGCCTTACTTTGGTGGGACTATGTACAAGATGAGAGGAGGAAGAAGGGAAAATCCAAAATCACCTCTTGGGATAGGATGGTTTCCAAACTCAAAGGAAAATTCCTACATGGTGACTATGCCATTCATTTATTCAAAAAACTTCAAAACCTTAAGCAAAAAGACATGGATGTGAAGGCCTATATAGAGGAGTTCTACAAATTGAGTATAAGGGCAGGCCATGTAGAAAATGATGTGGAAAAAGTGGCAAGATACATCAATGGGTTGAGATACAACCTAAAGGATGAACTAAATCTCACAAACCCAAGAACAGTGGAAGAGTGCTATCAATTGGCCATAAGGGTTGAAGATAAGTTGAGGAGAAGACAAGAAAAGAAAATCAGGGGTAGAGGAAGAGGTATGTTTTCTAATTTAGGACAGCCATATGGGAGTCAAGGAGAGACATACAATACCCAAGAACAAGCTGTAGATTCAAGAGGTGGTTTTAGGGGAAAAAGATCAGATTCTAGGGGTAGATTTGGGAGTAGAGGAGGATCAGGTGGATTCACTGGGAAATGTTATAAATGCAACAAATTTTCAAGCCACCAATCATGGTAATGTACTGAGGAGCATCCATCTACTTCTTTTGGAAGTGAAAGAAGAAATCAGATTGCACAAGGTGGAGATGATGCTGAGAGTGTACATTCTTCACCACACATTGAAGAACTAGGTATTGGAGAGTTTTTTCTGATGATAACTCTAATCAAAGGCCCAATGGAGAAGGAACCACCATAGAGAAATCCACTCTTCAGGACTACATGTAAAATCCAAGTTAAGTGTTGCAAGGTTGTTATTGATTCTGGTAGTACTAAAAATTTGGTTTCTCTTGAAATGGTAGAGAATTTGAAATTACAAAGGTTCCCTCATGCCACTCCCTACAAGGTGTCTTGGTTAAACAAAGGGCAGCAAGTAGTTGTGAATGAACAAATTTGGGTAGATTTTCATATAGGGGGTTATAAGGATAAGGTCTTGTGTGACATAATTCCAATGGATTTTTATCATTTGCTTTTGGGTAGGACTTGGCAATATGATAGGAATTCCAAGTATGATGGAAGGAAAAACACATATCTCATAGAGAAAGATGGAGTTTCATGCACCCTTGCACCATTAAAAGAGGAAATTCAAGAATCACAAATGGGTTCTAGTGTTATGTTGGTGAGTGAAAAGGAGTTTGTACAAACCATAGAAAAAGAAGACAAAGGATTTGCAAGCATAAACCACCCTAGGACTATTATGACATCATCTAGGGTTGATCACTTGCCATTGGAGGTTCAAGATTTATCGCAGAAGAATATTAATATGGTCATAGATGACATTACAAGGAAAGGTACTAGTCCTCGTGTAGGGTTTCTAGGATGGGGGGACAAACCTTTTAATGTAATTGAGGCTACTAAGCATTTGCAGTTGGAATATGAGGATGCAGCCCAAATTATCTTTCCATTGCTTAGGCAGTTTGGTGAAGGTAATCCACTACAAGATGAGGTGAGGCTCAATTCCAAGTTAGAGGTTCCATTTTTTGTTTTGCAAACTGATATAAATATAGCAAAGGAAAAATCCACTCATTGTGCAAATCCAAAGGAGAGAGCGGCTTTAAACATTTCAGATTTGGAATGTATGGGTTGTGTTATTGATTCTCAGTCCAAGCCCCTTCAACCAGCAGTGGACATATTGAAAGGATTATTGGGTGAGTGTGGAAAACATCACATAGTTGTATTGCAAGGGTCTCTTTCAAATCTGAGCAGTGATAGCATTGAAAAGGCAAGGAGCACTTAATCTTGTATGTTTTCCATTGAGGGTGAAGAATATATACATTCATTGCAGGCATTACACAAGGAGATATTGGAGGTTATTTATGATTTACTTCTTTTGGAAGAGAGCAGTACCATTGATCAAAAAACAATGTTTGAATTCCTAATGGTTAGAGACAAAGAGAGAAGAAAAAATGCTTTGGTTGAGATTACAAACTTGATGGGTGAGAGACCCAAGTTCAAAATGAAACAAGCTATTGAAGGAGAGAAAGTTGTTGTTGCAATGTATGCAATCCATCAAGCAGAATGTGAGAAGCTACCAGTTGGAGTCAACAGAGGAGCACTTGATTTCCAGGTTGAAGATTTAGTTTTTCTTTGCACCCTTCACAAGGGGATGTTGTTGCAGGTTATGATGTAGGTTTACTGTTGCAGGTCTTAACTCAAGTGGAACTTGAGTTTTTTTCTCCTCTAGGGAGTATGGTGCAAGGGCACCCGGTTCCAAGTGCACCCTTGGGTTATGTAGTGAATTTTTGGTTTTTGTTGTGTTTAGGTTGGTTTCATACTAATAAGGTATTTTTGAGGCCATTTCATGTCCTTTGGATTCATTGTTGAGTTCTTAGATGCAAGGTTGTGCAAAATTGCAAATGTTGTAAATGTTTTGCAAAAGTTGTCAAGCAACTTTACAACTTTTTGCAAAAAATGTAATTGAGGATTTGTTAAGCCAATAACCAAAATATGGTTAGAAGCAGTTTTCATATGGTTGTAAAATCTCAAATAAACCTTGTAATTTTGAAGGAGAAGGTTGGAATGAAAATTTAGAAAGAGAAGTTTCATTTTGCATGTGTATTTCCTATGTTTTCCAACATTTCTCTAACTTTTGTTACATGGTACAGAATTCTGGTGCACTATACAGATGGAAGGGTGATTTTATCTTGTATAGGGATGTCTTAAATTTATTTTTCTTTTGGTTTGGCTAAATTTCATTAAGGATTGCAAGAGATATCACCAATTTACTGCAAGTCGCTTCAAACCCTACCTAGGGTTCTAGAAAGCCTTCAAAATGGTATTGTTCGCATTCCCTCCATGATAAAAGTGTGAAACCTTGTACAGAACTTTGTATTGATGTATTCTAACTTCCTCCAAGATTTGGGCTTTAAACATTACACATGGAGAGAGAACTTGGGTGACGGTTGTTGTGTTTTGTTGTGATCATAGTCAAAGTGACCTTGTGTTGTGATTGCTTGCCAAAGTTTGTCATTGTAACATTGTTTGAAGTTGGGAAAGGTGATGATAGGCCTAATATGGATGCTAACACCCCGTGACAACATTTGGATTGATGATTCCCTTTGTGGTTTGTAATTTGATTCATTATTTGCACATGAAACATAGACTGTCCCATTTGATATTGTTGTCTTTAAGCCTGCCCCATACCTTTGGAGATTTCCAAAACCCTTGAGAGGTCTAAGATGGAATTTGTAACATCATTCCATGTTTCCCATGTTGTTATCATGTTGCTCCACAACCTTGAAAGGTTTTCCACCCTTGACTGTTGAAGGGATTGTCACAAATCAAGAAGTCTTCCCTATCATGAGTTCCTTTGTACTTTGAGAAGGTCATGAGCCCATTGTTGTGAAATATTCCCTCATTATCATAATTTGAACCCCTACTCTATATCAAATAGTGAAAATTTCAAAAGTGACAATATTTTTCAAAAGAAAAATTTTATTACAAGAGCGAACCAAATGAAGACAAAAAGTCAAAAGCATAATTTTTAGGCAAGGGCAAAAGGAAAAAGTGAAAATGTATGTCAAATGTGCACATTTTGAGTAGATTTCAATGAAAAATTCAAAGGAGAACCAATTATAAACATCAAAAGCAAGAAAAATGATGCAAAAGTGAAAAATTCTTAAACCTAATGCATTCGACAACTTGAACTTCATGCATTAATTACACAAACACGGACAGACAAAAATGAGAAATGAAAGGGTACATACTGGGACACCAATGCCTATAGGTCATCTAAACTTGTGAACTACATCCACGTGATGTGGGGCTCCTCGAATCCTCACCATAGCTCCTCGGCAATCGACAAATCACAAAATCCAGAGGTAAGAATTCTCTATAGGATCAAAGTGCAAATGAGGTAATTTGAACCCTAATTACCTATTTTAACCCTCAAAACCCTAATTTTTCAAATCTTGATCTTAACATCAAAATCTTTGAAACAAAGCAATCACTACTTTGTCTCAAAGAGGGGAAAAATGTAGACATGTAAAATTGACCTAATGCATGTCACACATCCTAAATGACATTTTCTCATCATCAGCATCATTATCACCTAATAGCACTGAATTTCACATCAAAAACCCTAATTTCCTCTATTAATTTAATAATAAATCAATTATTTAATTAATTCACTTCTTTATCATTTTTGACTAATTAAATAAATATCATTTATTTAATGAATTTTTAATCTAACTTTATTCCTCCTAATTAATTAAATAACATCAATTATTCAATTATGTCGCTAATTCACCCTATTCCCCTAAGTTAATTAAATTATTAAAACATAATAGTTTAATTAAATCACTTTCCCCTAAAAATGAATAATCAAGAATAAATTATTCAAAACATCATCAAAAATCAAATAAAACAAATACAACTTTGTTTGCAAAATTCAAACATGATTTTGCACATTCAACTCAAAAGGATTAATTAATTAAATCAATTAATTAATTATCCTCACCCACTTTCATGATTGAGCAAATTACGATCCCCCAATTGCTCACTCCGATTGGCTGAATAATCCATCTATTCTCTGAATGGTCCGTCTATTTCCTAATATATCAATCTATTCTTTAATCCCACTAAACACTCAAAATGATTTCTTCAATCACACCAATTACATAATCAAAATGCACAAATTATGCCCATCTAAATCCTCTCAATAGTTTTCAACCATTGATCAAGATATTCTACTACTTGATCTCGAGCGTTCATTTCAAAACACAAAATCTATATAACAACCATCTTTCTTCTCAAAAATGATCAAAGAATCAACATCATTTGCACGACGAAGCAATGCAGAAATCACATTATATCCTTTGAAGCTTTACATACATCTTCAATCAACACACGCACGTTCTTGAAGCTTTTTGCTACACACAATAGAGGCTTTGCATTGATACAAACAACCCAACATCTTTGCGAGTTCACACTCCAACACGGGATGGTAAAACTATATTGTTTGGATTTCATTATCATTGTTTCATTTCAATTTCATTCTTGAGTTCATTAATTTTGTAGTTTCATTTCACGAGTAATGGGCATGAATCATCTTCTTGTTTGTTTATATTAGTATCCATTCATCCAATTTGATTATTGTATTGTGATCCTTATTTCCCCTTTACACAGAAAAATAGATCAAAAGATAAATAGATGAGATGGTAAATGCATGGACAAGGGATGCAATAAATCCCAAGATGCTCAAAGATACAAGACAAACAAATATTACTAGCAAGGCTTGAGGAAGCCAAAGAGATGGAGAGAAAGAGAAAGTTATGAGATCCAAGAGTTGTAAAGATTGTTGTGAGAGCTTGAGACAATTGTCGAGAGGTGTGCAAGCTTGAGAGAAAGAGATTTCAAGAAAGATATTTTTAGAGAGAGAGACCAAGAGCCATCATGTGGATTGAAAAGATAGGGGTAAAAGCACAAACTTGTGTCACACTTTCGGCCAAATAAATAGTTCTGAGTGAAACAATTTTGACCTAAAGAATTTCATTCAAAACAGTGTTTCCCGAAACTACATGGCCTATACGTGGCACATAGAGTTTTAGGTGAAACCCTTTCACCTAAAATTACAAAATTTTAAATTTTCCCTTTGTCGCTTTAAATTGTGACTCAATTTATGTGTAAAATTTTGATAGAAAGGGTTTCGGTAAAAACCCTTTCTACCAAAATTGTTTATGTGGCATCCTTGTTGGTAGCCACCTCATCCTTTTTTAACAATTTTTGAAAATTTCCACTTCAACATGATATTTCTTTAGTCAAAATATTTTTTTTCAAAAAACTAAAAATACCCTTTTGTCGAGCTCAGAGTGGTGAATCCAATTTTTTTATATATTTTGATAAGTTTTAATATATATTTTTTAAATAATGTAAGTGGGTTGTTAAAGTTAAAAAAAGGTTTATTAGAAATTTTAAAAAAATGAAAAATATATGGTGCACTAGAGGAGAGAATCCTCTTCAAAAGGTATAATTTATTTTTTTTTGATAAAAAAAAAGTAGACAATAGTTGACATCAAATGAAAACTATCAAATTCTGGTAAGTTTGAATTTAAAATGTTATTACAAGAAAAATATACATCAAAACATCAATGTTTTTCCATGCCCTAGATATTGAAGTTACCTATTTGGAAAAAAAATTCACGGGAAAATGAAGTTTTTTTCTATTTGTTTCTTGATGTCAATTGAATGTCACTTTTTCCTGAAATTTTCAGCATTTCAAAATCTTCTCTTAAATTGATAAAAAAAATATTAAAACAATATATAAAAAATATGAAAAATTATAGGAATAAACTTCATCAAAAGTTCTACATTTCATTAGTTTACATCATTTTTAAATTTAAAACATAAAGACCACTTTTATGTGGTCAAAGTTGATTTTTTTTTTGTGTTGGTCGATTCCTTTATAAAGTTTGACACAGGTTTGTATTTTTACCCATAGATTTGAAAGTGAGGAGAGAGGGGGGAAAGGAGAGTTTCGAGACATTACGAATCATTTTGAGTTGTTTCCACTAACTTGGATAGGTGACAAGTGGCAAAATTCTTAGAAACAACCTTTGAACAATAAAATGTCGTGCAACGCTACGCAGTGCATGGACATCTATGTGAGGCGCTAATGTCTAGATAAATCATGCTAAAAAATAGTGGGAAATGAGGAAAAAACAAGATTAACACAAAACTTACATAAGAAGGTGGCTGCTAAAAAGGGGTCTTGAGCATCCTAAGGGGAAAAAAGCTAATGCAATGGCTAAGATGAGCCTACACATATACTAAATGGGTGGACACCGAAGTGGATATAAAAGTGTAGGTGAAATTGTAAGGGTATGCAATATTTGACTCCACAAGTTCATGGCTTTGTTACCTAATGGAGTAGGCACTAGGGTAAGTGCAAGGAAATGGTATACAAAAATGGGTTCAAAAGTGGCCACTTTGTTTTTTTTCCTGAAATCAGCTAAACCTAAACTTGGATGAGTAATTTGAGATTCATGCACTCAAAATTTGAAGATACAAATATAACAAGAATTGTAGTACTCTCAATCTAGTTTCTAAAATAGTTTTTTTTTTCAAAAAGAGTTAAAGATTAAGAGGATGAAATATTTTGTGCACGCAAACATGTTCTTGTTTTTTAAGTAAAATATAATATAATGTCTAGTGTGTTCCCCTCTATTTTTTAGTTGCATTTAATATTTTTTTAAATCCATTAGTAGAAATATAGTTTAGAGTGAGTACTAGAAGTTGTATATTTTTTATAATTTTTATTAGTTCCTGCCGGTAGGTAGGAATACTTATGCATTCGCCCAGAATGCATTTAACCGGCAGCATGAACCAATCACATTTCGCCATTTAACATATTGCTTTTTTTTGGTATAGTTTGAATTTGGAGAGCTATTTTATATATTGGAAAATTAGCATTTATCTATTTTTCTATTCGTCCGAGTAGCTTTATAAATCATTTTCATTTTAAAAATTTGGGAAAATGTGAATGCATAAATTGATTAAATAAATTTAAGCAAAGGTATAGTTTAAAAGGTGGCGGCTAGAGGTACGTAATCCATGAATGCAGATTAAATGCATTAAAATATCAGGAAACAGTGAGCGCATAAATTGATTAATTAAAATTAAGCAGAGGCATAGTTTATCAAACTGGCGGGTAGACGTACGTGATGCATGAAAAAAAATTAAATGCATTGAATGGCATTTGGCTCGAGGTGAAGGCGGTGGAGTCGCTTGGAGGCCACGCGTAGCCAGGGTACTTTGGTCATTTAATATAGAGTTGAGTTACTTGGTATGCATTTCCATTAATTTGCGTGTGTTGTTTTTGTCTTCTATAAGCGGTGTTCTGAGGGAGAGTTTTAGCGACTGAGCAGGATATGTTATAGTTGCAGAGTCCAGACCCAGAAACGAGTTATTTGAGTGATAATTTGGTGATTTTTAGAGTTTCGATACATTAAAACGGTGAACAGTGAGAGACAAATTGCTTGAGGTCAGAAGAGGTAAGTTTTCATTTTTTAGTCTATTTGATACAAGAAGTGCAAGTAGGGTTTCATGGTGCTTGAAGGCATTCGTATACTTTGATTATAAATTCGTATTTTAAACTACTGTTAGTATTGTTCATTCGAATTTCTTGTTGAAATGTGAAGGTTTCATCTACGTTTGATAGGAATTATGTAAAAATCCTCTTGTTCATTTTACTTCATGCATGTGAGTCGACAGTGTGTTGCTTTGAGCTTCTCCGTTGTCATCAAAGCATAAAGGATGGAGGGGTTCTGTTAAAATTCGTGGTTGTTGTCCTCGTAGGAATGAATCTATATAGTAAACTACTTTTAGTATTATTTATTTGAATTTTTTTTGTTGAAATGTGAAGGTTTCATCTGCGTTTGATAGGCATTATGTAGAAATCCTCTTGCTCATTTTGCTTCATGCATGTGAGCCCTGTAGAGTTTGTATCTCTTTTATTGCTGCAAGGTGGTCCCATAAAGAGGGCTTTGGAACCAAAATTATGTCAACGTGTGCGATAATGAGAGCTTTTCAACAATGAGTCGACAGTGTGTTGCTTTGAGCTTTGCCTTTGTCATGAAAGCATAAAGGATAGAGGGATTCTGTTAAAAGTCGTGGTTGTTGTCCTCGTAGGCATAAATGCAAACAATGGGAGCATAAAGAATATAGTAGAAACCTTTTACCTGTCGGCAAGCATAAAAATTCTGTTGGATGTCGTCGTTACTGTTTTTGTATGTTGGGGTTATAAAAAACTATGTCAAAAATGTTGTCGAGTCCAAATTACAATGTTCTCATAGAACAGTTAAGTAATATTGCTTTTCGCTTTTTATTTTGTTTGATACAAGAAATGCAAGTAGGGTTTCATAGTGCTTTAAGGCAATTGTATACTTTGATTATAAATTTGTATTTTAAACTACTTTTAGTATTGTTTATTCGAATTTCTTGTTGAAATGCGAAGGTTTCATCTTCGTTTGATAGGTATTATGTAGAAATCCTCTTGTTCATTTTGCTTCATGCATGTAGTCCTGTAGAGTTTGTGTTTTTTTTATTGCTGCAAAAAAAAAATGAGAGCTTTTCAACAATGAGTCGAGAGTGTGTTGCTTTGAGCTTTTCCGTTGTCATGAGATCATAAAGGATAGAGGTATTCTGTTAAAAGTCACGGTTGTTGTCCTTGTAGTCATAAATGCAAACAATGGGAGCATAGAGAATGCAGTAGAAACCTTTTCCCTGCCGGCAAGCATAAAAATTTTGTCAAATGTCGTTGTTACTGTTTGTGTATCTTGGGGTTATAAAAAACTATGCCAAAAATGTTGTAGAATCCAAATTACAATGTTCCCATAGAGCAGTTAAGTTATATTGCTTGATAGAACAGTTTGAGGCTTCATGCAAAAGAGCAGTCAAGTTCATTGCTAGAAGATTTGTGGTCTAGTAACCTGTCACAATTAGTTTGTGTAGTTAATCTTGTTTGCATTTATACTTGTGTCTCTTGAACCTGGAAAAATGCTAGGTAGTGTTTAAATGGTTTTTGCTATGAGTATCCATCGCAGTAGGAGTACTATATATTGCTATTCTTTTAGAAAAAACAAAGACATGGTTTTTTTTTTCTAATGAAAGCTTTTTACATGGTGCAATGCTTTTGGTTGGAAGAAAAGAGGTCGTGTAGCGGTCCAACTGTGGAAAATTCTTCAAGCAAGTAGTACAAGGTGAGTTTCTAGAATGAACCTTCTATTTTGTTTACAATTGCATATAGTAAACAGAGAAAAAGGTTAATTCAAGATTCTCACTATATTGATTGTACTTGTAATCATATCGTTGCTTTTTGTTACAAGGACAGTCTTTGCAAATGGGTATTGTGAGTGGTATATGCTATATGGTTCATAGAAATTAAGCATTTGAGGTTCAAAAGTAGATCTTTGTTTCAAAAAATTAACCTTTCCAAATTTTGAGAGTTTGATTCTGAATCCATATGCATGCTTTGATTAAAACTATTGGCTAAAGGTGCATAATTCATTAATTCAAAATCAATGCATTTAATGGCAACTGACTAGAGGCGAAGCTGTTTAGATTGCTAATTAGTCTTTGAATATATAACAATTAAAAGAGATAAATAAGTATGATTATCCTTGGCCACATTTCACATTTTGGCCTTTCATTGTGCATCTTAAATAGAAGTTGGGTTTTGCATTGTTGCAATGTGTTTGGATACTTTGAATCTAAAATCATAGTTTAGATCATTCTAAGTGTTATCGATTCAAACCTTTCCTTGAAATACCAAGAATTCATCTGAATGTTGGAGGCAACGTACAGTTGTCTATAATTATCCTTGGCCACATTTCACATTTTGATCTTTCAATCAAAGTCAATTAACAAAGTAGCAATTAGACCTAAAGAAGGTTGAAGGACTATGCTGATAGAAAACCATATTTTTGACAATGGCTAGACAACCTGTTGAAATTGCTGTACAAACTTTAAAGCAAATGCATTTTCCCTTCTATTTACTTTCATTGTACATCTTAAATGGAACTTGAGTTTCGCATTGTTGCAATGCATTTGGATACTTTGATTGTAAAGTCATAGTTTAGGTCATTTTAAGTGTTATTGATTCAAATCTTTCCTTGAAATACGAAGGATTCATCTAAGTCTTGTAGGCAATGTACAGTTGTCCTATAGAGAGAGCTTTGGAACCAATGAACTGTTATCAAGGATAGAGGAATACTGTCAAATATTGTGGTTATTGTCCTCATAGGCACACATGTAAAATATGGAAGCATATAGAAAGCAAGTTAACTCTTCAATAATCCCGTGAAACATAGTCTTTGTAGGCATCCATGCATACAAGTTTGCATGTATATATGTGTGCATGTAATTATGTATATATGAATGCATGTATCTATGTTGCCATGTATGTATGTGTGTATATAACAGATTACTGTTGCATTTGCTTTAAATGTTTTTTTGTGGATGGCGCCAGCTAGCCATCCCGTCATATTGTGATTAAACAATTAAGAATAAGTGCTAAATAATTGAAGTAAAATGACCCCATTCAGTTAGCAGATCAATTTTTCTCAGCCCTTTACATGTTAACTGAGAGTTTTGAAGCTTTTCCTGTTCATTGGCAGTTTTTGAAGCTTAAATGTCACAGTATATGTAGCATTTTACCAAATAGCTCTATCATTCATGATTATTTAGGCAAGTTCATATTTCCTTATTCATCCTTGTATTGTCCCATATCTAAATAATTAGGAAATTTCTAGTTAGCCTTTAAGTACCTAGCAATTCAAAGAAAGAAATGATTGCAATTAGCTTTGTGTGCATTTGAACTATTAATCAAAGGCAACTAACAAACTAGCCCTAGAAAACCATGTCCGTGTTAATGTGTTGAATACCATGTATTTTTGCATGGGTGTATATGAATACTATGATTTTTGGTTTCTACCATTGTGTAACGCTTAGTATTACTTGTACAACCAAGCAATATGCAAGTAGAATTCATAGTTCATAGCATCCAGATACATTCAAGGAGAGATACAAATCAAGGTTGTTAGCATCCTGATAAGAAAGATGATGAGATACATCCAATTAATGTATGTCACAACATCTTATAAACAATAATTCCTATCAAACACAGATGAAACCTTCGCATTTCAACAAAAAAATTCGAATAAACAATACTGAAAGTAGTTTAAAATACGAATTTATAATCAAAGCATACAATTGCCTTAAAGCACTATGAAACCCTACTTGGATTTCTTGTATCGAACAGACTAAAAATCGAAAAGCAATATTACTTAACTGCTCTATGGCAACATTGTAATTTGGATTCTACAACATTTCTTGACATAGTTTTTTACAACCCCAAGATACAAAAACAGTAATGACTACATCTAACAGAATTTTTATGCTTGCCGGTAGCAAAAAGGTTTCTACTGTATTCTTTATGCTCTCATTGTTTGCATTTATGCCTATGAGGACAACAACCACGACTTTTAACAGAATCCCTTTATCCTTTATTCTTTCATGACAACGGAAAAGCTCAAAGCAACACACTGTTGACTGATTGTTGAAAAGCTCTCATTATCACACATGTTGACATAATTTTGGTTCCAAAGTCCTCTTTATGGGACCAGTTTGCAGCAATTAGAAAAATACAAATTCTATAGGGCTCACATGCATGAAGTAAAATGAACAAGAGGATTTCTGCATAATACCTATGAAACGCAGATGAAACCTTTGCATTTCAACAAGAAATTCGAATAGATAATACTAAAAATAGTTTAATATACGGATTTATTCCTACGAGGACAGCAACCATGACTTTTAACAGAACCCCTCTATCCTTTATGCTTTGATGACAATGGAATAGCTAAAAGCACCACACTATCGACTTACATGCATGGAGTAAAAAAGTAGTTTAAAATACGGGTTTATGCCTATGAGGACAACAACCACAACTTTTAACAGAACCCCTCTACCCTTTATGCTTTGATGACAACGGAAAAGCTCAAAGCAACATATTGTTCACTCGTAGTTCAAAAGTTGTCATTATTGCACATGTTTACATGGTTTTGGTTCCAAAGCCCTCTTTATGGGACCACTTTGCAATAGTCAATAATATATAGACTTTGCAGGGCTCACATGCATGAAGTAAAATGGACAAGAGGATTTCTACATAATAACTATCAAACGCAGATGAAACCTTTGCATTTCAACAAAAATCTCGAATAAATAATACTAAAAGTAGCTTAAAATATGAATTTATAATCACAGTATAACAATGTCTTGAAGCACTATGAAACCTTTCTTCCATTGTTGTTTGCATGTACCTGATTTAAACATTTAATTATTGGTTCTTGATAATGGAATGAAATGAACTTGGACAAATGGAAATAGAATGACCCCATGGAGTTGAAACATCAGTGTTTGCATGCCTTTACCATGATAGCAGATTTGTGTGCATGAGACTTATGTGAATCTCAAATGTCATAGTGTATGGGTACATGTGTCAAGTAGCTTGGTCCCAGGTATTGACTCTGCAGCAACAACATCTCCTATGACTACACAAATCTGCAAAATCACAAAAAATGAAATGCTCAAAGTAATCACAATTCATCTCTAGTCACTAAAATCTATATTGCATGATAAACAAGCAAGAACCTTTGAGTAGATGAAGGTCATGGACATTGAACCAATAGTAGGACATTCACCACAACATTTAAGTAAACCTATGGTGTAGACTCCCTTTTCCATTATCAATTTTATTCCCAATTTCATCCATGAAGAACTTTGTCAACTTCTAGATCCTGCTATTAGCCATTGCTTTGATCCATGATTTCCATTTCTTTCATCAATGAATTCCATATCTTTGATCCATGAAGAACTTCTTTAGCCTGTGCATCCATGTATTCTATATCTTTGAGGATATTCTTCATGGATGACACTGGGAATACAATTGATAATGGAAAAGAGAGTGTTGAGCATAGGTTTCCTTAAATGTTGTGGTGACTATGATACTATTAGTTCAACGTTCATGACCTTTATCTACTAAAAAGTTCTTGCTCATTCATGCCTTGGTACTTAAACCTGTGATATTGCATTGCATATGTCTCATGTTCTTCACCTTGAAATGTCCATACTGAAATACAGTAATAGAAAGTAATAAACTAATTATAGCAATACAAAATAATTCCAATAAAAACTAATCAAGAGTAATACAAAATACTTTACAACATGTTGTGTGTTACAACTGTCAGTGAGTTGTTTTTACAACACCATGTGTTTTACAATCTACAGTTTAACAAAACAGTAGTCAAGAATTAAACAAAAAATAGATAATGGAAACTCAAATTCAATGTTTTAGTTTCCATTTCTCATTTAACAAGTCTTTCAACATCCTAATCAGATTCACTCTTTACATTTTATTTGTTTACTTTTCTGCCCTCATTTGAATGGCAAGGGAACCATACGTGAAGCCACTGAATAACCCTTCCATGGTTTGATGGAGCTGGTGTGAGGTGATTTCATGAAAGCTCAAGTGTCATAGTATATGTGGCGTGGCAGCTAATAAGTCTGTTTTACATTGTGCTGGTGACAATTTAATTTGTCTCATTTGTCTCCGTACCATTAATCAAATTCAATTAACAAACAAGTCAATCTTGCACTTGACTCATGCAAATTAAGTCAATTCTATCATTAATCATAGTGATAGCAAACAAATGCTTGTTAGATGATCTCATTGTTGAAACCTTGCTTGCATTTTCTAGTTGCATGTACCTGGTGTAAACATTTAATTATTGGTTCTTGATAATGGAATGAAATGAACTTGGAAAAATGGAAATAAAATGGTCCCATGGAATTGGAACATCTATGTTTACATGGCTTTAGCATGATAACAGATTTGTGTGCATAGGACTTATTTGAAACTCAAATGTCATACTGAATGTGGCATATTAGCTAGTTGGCTTAACATGATAGCTTTCAAACAAGTTAATTCAGTGAGCAATCAATCTAGTTTGCTGAAGAATTAATTGTGTTCCATGATTGGTCATAGCCAATTATTGGACAAGCTGTAAATGCCATGGATGAAATAATATGAATAAAATTCTAGTTTCTGGTTTACTTGAAATGCAATGAAAAAACTACTATGAAGGCATAAGACAAGGTTGTGTAACATATTGCCATTCCTTTATCTAATTTCTTTGGACACAAATGCTTTACACATTTAATTGCAATAGTAACGTGTCTACGAAAATGGGAAAATAGAGACCATAATTCAGTAGTTTTTAGCGTGAGTATATATGTATCCTGATACATATAAGCTCAACCTAGCATTTACGAAAACAGTTGCTATGTACAGTGAAAGAGCTTATTAGTGTTACTATATGCGATAGCCATATAACAAAGTAAATTGGTACAAGGCTATAGTGGCATATCCAAAAAATACATGGACGCATGTATACGCAGTTGCATACAGGGATACGTAAAAGCTTAGATGAAAAGTTAATTATAGTTAATTATAAAACATCTTTGTACACCAAATCAATTAAACCAATCATGGCCATTCGTATGCAAAAAAAAAAAGGAACTCCTTGAAAAGGCTTTATAGACAAGGAAGCAAACGCAATTGTAAACCGAAATTGCAAAATCTTTGGCAACATCTTCCTTTCAGTTCCTTATGCTACAAATATTCAACAGCCTATAGCTGTCCATATTAATTGTATCTCTTCGTGTATGTTAAAGCCATCTGCTTATTCTATTGCTTTCGGTATTATTTCATGAAAGCTAAAATGTCATAGTATATGTGGCGTAAGAGCCAATAAGTCCATCTCACATTTTGCTGATGCCAATTTAATTTTTCTCATTTGTCCCTGAACCATTAATCAAAGTCAATTAATGAACAAGTCAATCTTACAATTAGCTTCTATAACTTAAGTCAATTCTATCTTTTACTCATTAATGAAATTAACTAATCAGTTTAACAAGATAGCTTTGAAACAAGTTAGGTCAGTAACGAATAAAGCTGTTTGACTGATGAGTCAATTGAGTTCAATAGTTAGTCATAGTGATAGCAAACAAATCCTTGTTTGATGGTGTCATTGTTGAATTTGCTTTTGTGTCCCTGTCTACACTTTTGCTCTAGCTTGAAGCAATGATGCTTCATGATTCAAGTATTAAGTGTAACTAGGAACCTTTCTTGACTTACATCCATTGATTTAAATCTGTTTCGAAACCATAATTGCAGTGGTTCTTTAAGCTCGATGCAAAACAGCAATATAGTTAAAATGCATTGCAAAAGCCTGTAGAGAACCATGTTTGCACTTGTGCATTTGGAATTCATGAACCTATGATAAATAGACTGCTAGGTTAATCTGTTTCCAATTGATACTTGTTTGCATTGAATCTATAAAAAAACTAGCTGGTGTATTTTGATGTTTGGACTATTAGTATCCATTACACTATCATTGTCATCCATTGCAATTATAATTTTGGCAGTTGTTTGTATACATGTGTTTTCATGCATTGTGAAACCCAGCTTGCATTTTTGGGATATAATGAAGCAAAATAGATAAAAATAGCCATTTGTTGCCTTGAGTAGCTTGTCTCTTGGTGTTCATTCAATGAGCACAAGAGCTTCTGCTCTATCACTGTAAACGTCCCCTTTCTATTGATAAAAGCTATCAGTTTTCTAGCCTATGTCTTTGCTTAAATTTATTTGTATATGTCATTTTCTTCCAGACTCCCATTTAAAAAAGGAAACTCCATATTCTACTACCAAAGAAAATGCATTAACGTCAAAGGAGTTTGAAATTGAAGATAACAAAGCTAATAGCACTCACTTGGATAAACTATTTTTCTATAGTAACAATTTTATTGGCTCCTAGTGTCAAGGCAAGAATACTTATGCATTTGGTTGAAATGATTTTATTAGTTTCTTGCTGGTAGGTAGAAATACTTATGCATTTGCTTGGAATGCATTTAACTGACAGCATTTACCAATCACATTTCGCTACTTAACATATTGCTTATTTTTTTGTATAGTTTGAACTTGGAGAACTATTTTATATATTGGAAAATTAGCATTTATCTATTTTTCTATTCGTCCGAGTAGCTTTATAAATCATTTTCCGTTTTAGAAATTCAGGAAAATGTGAACGCATAAATTGATTAAATAAATTTAAGCAAAGGCATAGTTTAAAAGGTGGTGGCTAGAGGTACGTAGTCCATGAATGCAGATTAAATGCATTAAAATATCAAGAAACTACGAGCGCATAAATTGATCAATTAAAATTAAGCAAAGGCATAGTTTATCAAACTGGCAGGTAGACGTACGTGATGCATGAATAAAAAATAAATGCATTGAATGGCATCTGGCATGAGGTGAAGGCAATGAAATCACTTGGAGGCCACGCGCGGCCAGGGCACTTTGGTCATTTAATATAGAGTTAAGTTACTTGCTATGCATTTCTATTACTTTGCGTGTGTTGTTTTTTTGTGTTTTGTAAGTTGTAGTTCCGAGGAAGAGTTTGTAGCCACTAAGCAAGAGATGTTATGGTTGCAAGCCCCACACCTAGAAACGAGTTACTTGACATGATAATTTGTTACTCTCCACAGTTCCTTTCTATTCAAGTGCATCGTGGGGTTGTGTTTCATAGTGCTCTAGTTCACGATCACAATCGCTTTCTGCTTAATGTGTCAGTGCATGTATGTATGTATGCATGTTTCTATGTGCATATGCATTCACCTATGTGCATATCTATGTAGACCTTTGTAGATGCATATATGCATGTATGCATCTGACTCTAGATATATCTATGCATATATGTATTTATGCATATATGTATGTGTGTATAGGTGCATTTATGTGTATATGCATGTAATCATATGGATGCATATATGTTTATGTCCATAGATGCATTAATCTTTCTTTACATGGATGTATCTGTACATATATATACATATGTATACATATATGTGTGTGTCGATATGTCTTTTCTACACAACAGTTTACAGTGACAGGGCAAAGGTTGTCATGATTCCAAAAAAGGACACTTGCAGACAAGCTACTCCAGACAATAAATAGTTTCTCTCATCAGTTTTCTTTTATTTTAATGTCCATAAGCACATTGGGTTTCATAGTGCTCAGCCTGTGCTATTCTTCAGAGACTAGTCCCTTGGGAAAGCAATTGTCTTTTTTCCAACGTAGAATGTGGCATCTTAACAATAACTTGGCGCTTATGAGCTCTCTAAAGACTGCATATCTCCAATTACTGCAAAACTGTTCCATAGTTCAAGTTTTAGAGCCACTGTTCTGTTAGCATGTCCCATAATAGGACCTTATAAACAATATGAAGACAATGTGTTAAAAGCACTTTACAAACTGTCAGGCAAATGCAATTTACAGATATAAGCTTAAACTCCACAATTGCTTTCATCTCCCTCGTTGTCATTAAAGCATAAAGAAAAGAGGATTTTTTCGCAACTTCTAATTTTTTTACTTTTACACGATAATTCACTTCATTAATTAATGAATCAAATTATCTTAATTAATTTATTTTCATTTTCCTTTTGTCATTTCATATCTAATTAATTACATAACTGTTGAATAGTATTTATATACATAACAGTTAAAACAAAGAAATAATTATAACTATCCTTGT
>VDFB02287422.1:0-65175 GCA_007258455.2 Sequoia sempervirens
TTCAATCTTGCAACAAACAATGCCTCTGAGTTAAACAGCAAACCCTCTACTTATAACGCCTTGAAACACTGATTTTCAGACCTCCAACATGCTCAGAAAATTATCTATACAACAGCAGATAATTTCTGGAAATGACCCAACAATGGCGCCTAGCTGAAAAGGGCGACTTGCCTAGAAAAATCAGATTTAGCTCATAAAATTCCAACCAGCACATGAATGAGGTTGCCTAGACGAGAGCTCTCCTTTGAGCCAATACCCATGATGAGATCCTAAGCCATATGAGAGTTATATGCAAATAACCAAAATCAGGTCCAGATGAAAAATGCCCAAAAAAATACTGAAACCACCTTCAAACTCATTGGAAATCGCACCAAAAAGCAACTATACTATCACAAGCCAAAACCTATCTGTCCACACTTCAAAAATACTCAAAAACCTTCATTCAAAATGTTTGAACTACAACAGTGATGCTCAAAATGCGATCCTTGGATGGAACCACGCCACCACCGGCTAGGGTAGGTGTTTCACTACTGAAACCAGCACTCAATGTTAAGGGTTTTCGTCCTCAACACTTGTTCTCAGCCTTTTGGAAGAAATCCAGCAACATCTCCTTATGCAACCAAAATCCCCATACCCCAAAATGAGACTCTAAAATGAAGTTATAATCTCTCAATGAGAAATTAGGGCGAAATTAGGTTTGAACATGAGCTCCCTCCAAAAGCAACGCCTTTTTGCCTTGATTTTATTTTAAATTTCATTTGAAAACTTCATTTTACTTCTCCTAGGTGTCCTGCTCATAAGGAAACTATTTGCATTTTTGTAGCCTTCTAAAACGACTTAAAGTTATCACTTTGGCACCAAGGTACTTTTTAATGTTCCCTCCGACCATCAACTTTAAATTATAAAGTAACTTTATTTTAATTCATTTTCGAAGAGGAAAGCAAATATTTAAATATTCCAACCTTAGCAAGCAAGATCCTCAAAATAATGTTGTTGAGAGAGCCTGACCTAGTCCAGCTTCTAAAAATAGACTTACTATTTTTAAAAAGAGTAAATACACCAAAAACTCAAGCTGGAAAGAAAATTGATATGCCAATGGGCTTATTGTAGAAAGTAAGCAGTGGATTGGTCCCTTGCTAAAAATAGAAAGTCCTCCCGAACTCTGAAAACCGAACAATAAGAACTGGCATTGAGTTCCTTTACTAGAACCGTTTAGCCTATAGGAACTCAAGAATAGGCTAAAGGTCATACGCACTGCTCAGAGGCTAGGAGGGGACATTACAATGGTACTCTCATCTTAAGTCTATTTTTGAGAAATAGACTACACCATGCAATTCATCCAATAATTCATTGATTCGGGGAATTGGATATCGATCCTTGATTTTTTTGTTTGTTTAATGCTCTATAGTCAATGCACATTTGTAAAGTTTTATCATTTTTTTTGACTAACACTACAGATGATGTGAATGGACTAGAGCTAGGTCTTATATGACCTATCTCTAGTAATTCCTTGATGCGCTTCTCTATTTCATCCTTGAACCTTTTGGGATGCCTATATGGTGTGGTAATAACTGGCTTGGCACCTTCTTCCAATTCTATAGTGTGTTCAAATCCCCTATGGGGGGGTCTCCTTGGTGGTATATCCCCAAAAATAAGACTATGCTTATTCAAGATGGGTTGTAAATCATCATGGTGATACTTAGGCTTGTTGCTTGATGATTTGGGAAGAACAAGACATTGTGCAGCCCAAGCTATATCTCCATGCCTAAAAATGCTTCCATCTTTTTGGCTGAAACAATTTGGGGAGCTCCATCCAATAGTCCATTGAATACCACCTTCTTACCATCCACCTTGAACTTGAATTCCATAGTTTGAAAGTTTTGTGAATACTTGCCAATGGACATCATCCATTGAATTCCAAGTATTGTGTTAGTCTCACCCAACTCCACAACATAAAAGTCATTGGTGACGGTGTAGTCACCAATTGTAATCTTCAATTTTGGTACCTTCGTTGTACAAGATATTTGGTAGCCATCCGCCACCATCACACTAAATCCTTCATGCTCAATAGTTTGGAGCCCTTTCTTGGCTACCAACGTTGAATCAATAATGTTGTGAGTCGCTCCGCTATCAATCAACACTGTTATCTTTTTCCCTTGCCCTTGCAATACCTCACAAACTTTAAATGAATTGAATCTTGGGGTTTCCGTCATAGTGGCAATTATACCTTCCTTTCTTTAGGTGTAGGTTCTTTCAGCCTTGGTGGTTCTTCCTCTACTTCATCTTGCTCACTGCTTACATCGGATTTATCCTCTTCCTCACTATCGGGCATGACTTCTATGTAATGGACCTTCCCTTTTCCAAGACATCTATGTCCTGGTGCCCAAGGTTCTTTGCAAGTAAAGCAAAGTTTCTTCCTTCTTTGTTCTTGCCTTGTTTCCTCATTCATTCTATTTTTTGGCCATTCCCTTGAGATAGGTTGTTATGTTTTGTCCTTTTGGAATGAGGGTCCTTTAGATGTTATCTTGTTCTTTGTAGCACTAGAATCCATATCCCTAGCCTTTTTAATGGCTTCTTGAAGTGTACTAGGGTTGAGGGCCTTGACCCAACCCCTTAATGGGTCCATTAGGCCATCCATTAATAGGACAACCAATCTTCTCTCGGAGATGTCGGTGACCAACACCGAAAGCCTTTGAAAGTCTGCAATATATTTGTCAGCAGTCCCATGTTGTCTTAGTTGTACCAACTCCTTGAAGTGCAGCTTGGGGTCCTTGCTGTCAAACCTCTCTATGAGCTTCTCTGTGAATTCCACGTACAAAGTGATTTGTTCATGGCCCAAGGTAATCATGCCATGGTATCGCCATTCATGTGCCACCCCGTCTAGATGTAATGCGGCATATTTGATTGCCTCATTCTTTGGCATGGGATTGAGTTGGAAGTACGTATCAACTTTTTGGACCCACGACTGTGCTGTTATCTTAACTGAACCATCAAAGTATGGTAAGCTAGGCGTACCCATTTTCCTCCTTAGGTCATTATTATGGTCTTTATTACCCCGATTAGGTAGATGCTTCATTTTTATGTCCATATAGTCCTTTAGGGACATGTGCATTTGCAATCCTCCATCTAACCAATCTTGGCGGAATTGATCTTGTAATTCTACCAACGTCGGTTCATTGCCTCCTTGTAGATCAATTCTAGGTGGGAAGGTAGGTATCATAGGTCTAGAACTGGTTGTAGGAACATGACAATTTGGAGTTCTATTATTGCTTGAATTATCTTCACTTGCTCCACTATTGCCAACTTGGTTGTTCTTGTTTGTATTTACCATGATTTGTGCCAATGAGTCCAACACTTATGCCATTCGTTGTTGGGTAGCCCTTTGTTCGGCCATAAATTGGTCCATATGATTGTTGAAGTCTCTATCTCCTATATTACTATTTCCTTGTTCCCTACTTCGAGACTCCAGACTGTTGTGGATGCCTAAGATGTTGGAGGTTGTTCTTCCTTCAAGAGCTCGGGTAGGTTCCCACTGTTTCTTTTTCTCTCTATTGTACTATCTCCTTTCTCTTTTACTCATCCACCTTCACAGGCTGGCAGGTTTGACCAGCTCTGATACCACTTGTGATGTCCCCTTGTAGATTTATCTTAACTTTGCCTTTAAACTTCTAAATCAAGGTATCCAAATAGGCCTAGTAACTTTAATGATAAACTTTAATCTTATTACAAGCAATCTTCAAGGCTATTATCGACTTGATTATTAAACTTATATATATTGATAATAATTAATGATATGCTGATAGGTATGAGTAAATATCTGCTATAAATTCTTATATATAATCTGCAACTATAATTGTTTAAAGATGCAGAGTAGACACCACAAATTGGATGCAATTTCTGATTCCTCTATCTGATTATGTGCATATGCAAATGGAGCCAGATGATGTCTATCTTGTTCGCTGTCTCTGATTTTAATCTTCAAATCATGCAATTTATTAATAGGCTGAGTGTCTGAATTACTTCAATTAACTTGCAGCCTGATTTAGAGGGTCAAATGCTCCCTTGGAGCAACCTCGATCTACTGTAAAAGCTGAATTAATCTTCCAAAAATCGATGCCTTTCTGCCCTCTAATTCTTAACATTTTATATCCTTGGTGTCTGATTTGGAAGATCATGTCTCTTAGGGAAGAGACGTTAATTTAGAGACATGTTTTTTATTGATCGCCACCCTTCATGATAAATCATTGCAACCTTTAATTGACTTATTAACATATGCGATTTCATTAGTAAAGGTTTATTTATTATTATTATAATTGCCAATTGGTTACTTCTGCCTTATTTAACTTAATCGATTTGTTTGCTGTTTCTTAACAATCATTGTTAGCAGACATTAATTCTTTCTTTGCTTCTATTTTATTAATTGCTATTCATCATATAAAATCAATTAGCTACTTTCCATCTATTCTTCTTTCAGTGATCAGATTGTTTATTTTTCTGAAGTCGACCCATTGTTTTGTCATCTATTTCAGCCACTTGGACAGGGTTATGGCACTAGATGACATATAAGTGGATTGAACACAGTGAAATCCATATAGATGGGTTGAGATTAAATTCCTGTGGAAATAATTTAAAAACTTCAAACAAATGAATCTATAATTGACAGCAAGTCAATGATCAAGAACTAATCAATAGTGGCATATTCTGGTAGGTTTTGGTCATCAATGCAGATTCTGCCTTCTGGTATAAAGAGAAACTTTTGTAGGTTGTCTGATGTCATCAACAATTAAGCCAACTTAGTTGTATAGACTCTCACTTATTTTAATCTTGTAGTACTAAATTATCATTGTTCAATGGAAAGAGAAATGTTTGATTAAAATTTAAATAATGCATTTAATTAGGTCCTTTCACTTATACTTGTGTGCACTATATTAGGGTTTTGAGGCTTCATATGGAATGAGTCACACTAATCAATGATACTTTGTAATAGATGATGTTTTCATGCCAGGTAGACCAGGAAATAAAATTAGGCATATTTATGTTCATGTTTTCAAAATCTCATAAATAATGTTGTAATGGTGCATTGAGAAGATCATTAACAGTAAATGATGAATGGCATCCACTGATTTGGAGTACATCTTGGGTTACCCAAGTGGCAGTTTTGGACAGAATTTTTAAAATATCTGAAAATCTATTTTTTGTATTTTCTATGTATCTGTATTTACAGTTTTGGATCCCTCTGGAGTACAATTTGGTCTCAATACTTTGTTTGGTTGCCTTGATGGATTGCTGTAACATTTCTTGAAGACCTTTGAATTAGTTTGTGACTGAAGCTCTCTTAACACATACATAAACTTAAAACTTTGACTAAATAAATAAATAACTCTAACAAACATTCACTTTCTTAATAAGTTTGTTCTTATCAAACTGCCATTTTAACTTCCAAGGACACAGGTCATTACCAAATGTGAAAGCAGTGTAGCAGGCATACATCTCTCCTACAGAGTTTGCCCCTTTTGTATACTCTCTCAGTTGAAATAAAATCTATTTGTCCAGCTATTCATTACTTTGAATTCTGTTATGTTAGGTTTTTGTTAAATTGATGCCTCACTATACATAAAGTTCCACAACTAGTGTAGTGTTCCTGAATTATCAACTTAATTCAGATTATTCACTTTGTCTTGTTTAAACTTTAAATTTGTATCTTGTATTACTTATTCAGCTTTAGGTTATTCTACAGTAGTTTGACTTTGAATCTACAGTGGTCTACTTAGATCTGTAGAGCTCTTTTTGATAGAGGTCTTATGCCCTCCTACTTATAAGCAGTTTTTTTGGTAATTTCCAATTGCATAACTCTCATTGGTTTTGAGTTCTATCTGTAAGTATTTTCTCTTTTATGAATATTTTGTATTAAAATTGACGGGAAGGTGTCTTTAAATATCTGACTTTGTACATATTTCATCAAATTTCATTTGGTAAGGTTTGTGACAAGCATTTGAGAAATGCCATTGGATACCTTCCCTCCCCTGTCTAGGTACATGTATCCACATATTGTATACTAGATACGGAAACAATACTCTTGGATATGGCATGGATATTGTATCCAAACATATCCTTATATGAGCCTATATTTGGACTGTATCTGATGCATGTGGATATAGTAGCACATCGTGGTGCCATATCTGGTTTAGGGTTTATAAAACAATGTTGAAAAATTGCAAAAATAACAGAATCCATAAAATTGATCATACGTGAACACATGCATTTAAATTATTAAAGACAAAAACATGGTAGGAAAAGAATATATTATTGACTAAAATATAAAAACCAATATAATTATGAATAAATATTTTTAAAAGTTATTTTCTACACCTTTAGATGTACAAATAATAGAATATATATATATATATATATATATATATATATATATATATATATATATATATAAGAGGATCTTGAAAATTTTCTGTATGTGCATCTGATACCATATCCATATTTGACACAGTATTTGTTTCCATGCAACTCCGCATTTGAGAAATGGCTCATCATGCCTTACCAATGCCCTTATATCTGTTTCATTTACTTTATTTTGGTTTTGTTTTGACTAGTATCAAAGAGGTGACTATCCATGAAATTTATATGGTTGATTCACTTTGCATGGTTGATTAACACCTCATACAAAGTTGTTAAGTTGTTTTAAGTATTATGCCTCCACTATTTTCTTAATTCTATGCCCAACAACATATTGAAGTGTTTGATATCTTATCTTTGTTCCTTTGTAGGTTGGCAATCATGACATTTTTAGCTAAATTCATTTCCAAAGGTTATTTTTGGTGTGTGTCTATGCAGGCTGTCAAGGATGAAGTTATTGTAGATCTTGTTGAACAATGTCGTTCCAGTCAGAGGAGAGTTTTGCAGCTTGTAAATACAACATCGTGAGTATATATGCTAAGTAGGATTTTTTTCTAGATTGCTCTCCTGACATTGAAGCCATAACTTTTACATCAAATAAAATGACATGAAGCATTTAACAATATTTGCTAATAACCAATGAAAATGTTGTGGGAAAGTCATTATTTCACAATGCTTAATAAAGGTAAGGGAATGTGTTAAATCAAAAGAAAAGTAACTGAAATAAGAGAAGAAACAAAAGAGCAAGAGATTATAAAATATGAATGAAAGAGGGTAAGAGGAGGATGCGGACTAAAATGACTGTGGTAATAAATTGTTGCTATCCACTTCTAAATTCCTGGATGAGTAGAAATTTCAAATTGGTAATAAACTAATGTCAGTATGGTGTTTGCTAACAAACTAGTCTATTTGTGACTAAGCTAATCATTAGGACCCTTGTATCTGAAAGCTCTTTAAAGCTGAAACCATGATTTAAACAGGTAATTGCAAGATCCATGAGTGGAACCTTTGTTGAGCATTGGTGAAATTTCTGTAATTTTGTAATATTTACTCATTTTACATTTGGATTGCTATTGGTGTGGCAACCTATTTATAATTAACTTCTTAGCACTCTTCTGTTTCCTTTTCAACCTTACGTTCCACATGCTTTTTAGTTTTTTGGTTTTTGAGCAGGTGGAAGGTTTGAGTTTCCTTCACTAACCCCCAATACTCATGCTCTTTTTTGTTTCTGTGCTTTTTTTCAAATTCTTCCTTAATTACCTTTAAATTTTGTTTTTTCGTTCTTCATCAAATTCTTCCTTTTGCGCCTCTTCAGATTCTTCCTCATGCTTTTCGTCAATATCCTCCTTATAAAAAAAGAGTTTCTTGCTTGTTTATTTGTTCATGCAAGGTTATCTTCTTTATAATTTACTAAAGGTTATCTTCTTTAAGTGTCTTCTTTATTTTTTTGTAAATTGAAACCACTCAATTTGTCAATTCTAAGTAATTCATCCATGAAACAATAATATGAAACATAAAAGCAGAATCATGAAAACATTGTGGATCATGCCTGGCAATTGGTTGAGTTGGATTGCCAATTTTTTCCTTTGATTGCTGACACAATTGCTGAGGGCAGTCTTATTGCAAATAAACTGCGTTTTATTTTATTTTTTAGTCCAAACCTCATTTTTACTTTGCAGAGTTGGATCTTGCTGAAGTAACCAAACATAGGATTGATTAGGGCACACTTGAGGGCATTCATTCTTCAGCAAATATCCTTTCCATTCTTATTTTAGTTAGGGCCTAATTATTGCTTTATGGCCTTGACACCCACATTTTTTTGATGGGTGTTGAGCTTGGTTAAAAACAATAAAATTATGAAAAGGGCATGCCACCCTCAGACCCCTTTGGTTTTAAATGGCATAAACTAAAATTGTTTTGGGCTGCACTGGATGGAAAAGTAGCCTTTTGGTTCCTTTATTTGGCTTGAACTAACAAAGATGATATTCCCCCATTTTAATGATTTTTTAGCATTTTTATTTTCCCGATTCTTTTTTGTTGCGAATTTTGCCTTAGTAAATCTTGAGCAATTGAATTACAATTATACTTTTGGTTTGCCAAGTCAACCCTGATCCCAATTAATGCTACTATGATACGAAAACTTCTTTAGTTGAAAACAAAACACTTGGATGTCCTCCTTGCTTTTCTTTGCTCAAGGTTATTGTTTTCTCCTTTTTTTGGCTTCTTATCATTGTTCTTTTTATTTATATATATTTTTTCAACAAGGGATTGCATGCTATCCTTCAATCTGGATGTCTCTACTGTTTTGTTCAACTCTCTTTTCTAGAATTTTTGATCTCTTCTCGGCTTAAAATATTCCTCACGTTCTATCTATCCAAGAAACTTTGATCAGTTTCTTCCCAAAATAAATCTTTTCTTCTTACAATAAGGTCCTTATACCAATCCCATGTTTTATTTGTAAAGGACAAAGTATAAGCACTCACCAATTCATATTCTGGTAATGACAAATTATAAATATATGCTACAATTTTCTAGCATCTCTCTTTCTAAAAATATTGATTTCCCTGGTGATGAAGTTGTTGGTAAACTAAGTTTTCAAAAAGTTCTTGCTAAATGGATCTTCCTACTATAAGTCTGAAAATGAGAACATTGGATCTTGAAATTTGTTTCAAATTCAAACAATGGCAGATGTGGCTATCTCGGTCAAAAGATATGAATACTTTTCCTTCTGCTAGAGATGCCTACTATGGAAATTGACAATACGGCATTCTTGACGAACTACTTACCATGGCCATAATTCCCTCAATGTTGCTTGGAGTTTTTCGTGTCTGTCATTGTTGGAAAGTTCTTGCAGAGTACTTTTAGATGGTGCAGGAATTGTTTCAATTTAATACTTTTTCTAAGAGAAATGCATTCTAAGATGAGGTGAGTCTGTAAACATTGTTGGCAAAATATATCCTTATCTAGTTATCTGTAGAAAAGTTCTTCCACTTGCCCAAATCATCACTCTTATACTACATGCATAAAGCAAACATCCAACATACAGAAAGACAACATGTGTGGTGGGTACCAGTGCTCCCTAATATTCAATAACTACAAGCAGAATGCCTTTGAGATAGTATTACATTGTAGAATGCTCAAGGAAAAAATCACTGCACAGGATCTTTCTTGTGGTTCCCAAACTATATTATCCCATTATCTCATACTGAACATGATAATTTACAATAATATGACGACTGCTCATCTAATAACAATGGGAGGCAGCAAACCCTTAACCAATATGTTACACATTTGATTGATTAACTAACTAAGCATTATGCATGCTGCAAATTGACTCCTCATAACCCCATATATATCAGTATAGCCTGGGACTAGGTGTATAGCATGCCATTACCCTTATTTATAACATTGTTGTTTTAACTAAGTTAAAGTCACCTCCCAGGATTATGAGCTTGTGTTCGTATTATAGCCATTGTACTATTTTGTGTAGCAATTTCAACTTGAGTGTTCTCATTGTTGGGATGTAGATAGAGACAATTTTTTCTTTACCCGTGTTGTTGGAAAAGAATACACCTGCCAATCCCCAAAAGGAAAACTGGATTGATTTTATTGTGAAATTTAGCAGATTCCATAGCATCACAATGTTTCCTGCACTTTTTTTGGTTCCGTGAATGCTTTTAGTGCTTGTCTCCATTATCCTCCACCTTACATTTTTAGATTAAAGCTTCATGTGCAATTTTTATTTTAAACCGGGCAAAGGCTTATTTGATGGTTATACCTGCCCTTGGCTTCAATGGGATGAGCCTTCTCTATTTATCAGGGCATAGCAACAGGGGTAATTTGCTGCTAAATAGTTTTTTCTTCTTCTTATTCAGCTTCTTGGGATCTAATAAGGCTGAGGCTCTCTTTTTGGCCTTTTGTGCTCTGCGCTAGTGGTATTTTTTTCCATCTCTCTTTCTTTCTCATATCTATCTCATTCTGACGATTTTCAAAGCTTCAATCTTATTCGAGATGAAGAGGCATTCCTGTCATGGGAGTCAATATTTGAGATGAAAGAGGATTTCAGAATCATGGAAGATTTAGCTCTAGCACCATATTCACATATAAACTTCAAGCTTATTTCTAACTGCATGTTCATTGAATTGTTTGTTTTGTATGATTCTTAACTACATCTGCATTTGAACCTTATTTCAAAGTCTTAAATCCTTGAATTTTATTGTTTCCTCAAACCATTTAAGTATTGGTGTTCATGCTTGATTTGATTACAATTTTATTGAAATATTTCTGGTACATAGAAATGCTAGTAAAATGGAAGATGAAAGCTAGAGATACTAGAATTGTGGTTAACAAACACATAATACACTGTTCAAATGCTTTCCCAATTTCAGTTCTATTTTGTTTCTGGAAATATTAACTCATCTCACAAATGATGTCTTGGTCATTGTGATTATAGGGATGAGGAGCTTCTTCGACAAGGTCTTGTATTAAATGATGACTTACAGAATGTACTTGCAAAGCATGACGCTATAGCTTCAGGATCTCCTTTACCACAGGAACCAATGACTTACAATCCTAATGCACTGTCTGCCAGTGCTCCCAATGAGGAGGATGAAGCAGAAGATGACTTCTCAAAATTGGCCCGCAGGTAATGAAGATATTTTCATTTTTAAACTTCTATAACTAGTTGAAACACTATTTCAGTGCTGTGCTGGAATAAGGGTTGATAGTGAGTTATTTTTAATGACATTTTAACAGTTTTCCTGACTAGAAATTGCTTTATGGTTTTATGCCATTTCCTCATGTGTAATTTGTCTTCTAGAATGTCTTTCATGTCATGCATGCCATCAAGTGCCAGAAGACCAAGTTAAAGAGTTATAGAGTGTTTTTTGAGTCTGAAGCTGACCCTTGTACCCATATATCAATATGTGTTGTTGCGAAGGCCATTTCGTATGTCCAGTTTAGTTTGTACCAGAAAGTTAGAAGTAATTTTAGGATCATTTGCAGATTCACAGCAGTGATTAATAGATGATAGAGAGCCTGAGATTAAAGTTGGGCAGCTGTTGATTATATTAACATATTTGGCTACCTTTAACTTTAACAGCAGCAGTAAATCAGGCCATTTAGGAGAAGTAAACTAAAATAACAACTCAAACCACTTTTTGTGAAACTCAATTAACCCTGTATGCTTAAAGGTTAACAACTAGTTCTACAATTGCATGGATTTGAATTTTTTTCTAAAGAAACTTCATTATATCATATAGCAGTAAAGAACAGTGTTCCATGGGAATGTGTCCCCCTCAAAAACTGCCATCTCTAGAGATGGGGATGCCCCTGCGACTTGGAGGACGGAGACTACAGGGAAACATTCCCTTGTCACCCCCCCAGTGCCATCAACAGGGAGGAGATGTCCACACAATGTTTCCCTCAGAGGGAGGATGTTTTCAGGGTGTATCCATGATGGGGAGGTTGAGGGGATGCCATGACATCCCCAAGATCTTGAGGATACTCACCCACATACCTCAGAAGTTTTGGAAACCTGTGCCCATCCCCCACTCTTGAATAGTCAAAAAAGTGAGTTTTTTTAAGAGGATTTGTTTTGGAAAAGTGAGCCACTAGCCCTAACCCTTAAAGTTCTATTGGTCCTACCACCACCCTAAACACTCCAAAAACTTATAAGACATCCCACCCTTAATCTAAATCACTATCAAGTTTTCATTGCATTGAACAAGAGTAACTGTGAGAGAGCAAGGCTGCAAGAGTGAGAGCAAGAGGAAGAACAAGTCTTCATTGATCAATTGTTCAAAACTTCAATGCATTCATCAAGCCTTCAAGGTATTAAGCTGTTGTTCTCCTTATTTGACAACCACACTAGCTATTTGTCCTAGGTTTTTAGTTCTTCTGCTACTGAGAGGAACTTATTTGCTTATAGCCTCATCCATTCTATCAAGAGGAACAAGCCTACCTTTAGAAGCTTGCAGTTGTACATAACACCGTGTGTCTCATTGACCACATATTTATGTACATGGAGATTCCAACAGCTTGATAGGATGTGTAGAGCCAGAGGAGCCAGCACAGGTTGATGATGCTGTGACAGAACAGGGTTTGTTGGTATTTGTTTGGAAGAGCTTGACATCAAGAAGTTCAACAGTTCGAGTGATGAGGAGTTTGGCATGGACTTTGGGGATGAGTAGAAGCATTAGGCCATTTGACCAATTGTATTTTGAGATTTTGAATAATATATTTGATACAAATAATTGGCATTGCTATTTTCATTTTTCTGCAATGTGTTTAGTTACTGGTATTTCAAAGTTTCATTTCTCTTCCTTATACCTTTTTTTTTATAACTAACTTTTCAAGTACCAGATATATTTGCACCACTTTCCCTCCCCCGCTGTCCCCAAACCTAGGCCCTTGGTTCCCCCATCCCCCTGTTCTGAGACACTGTGGAACCATGGTAAAATGTTTTGTTTGATTCCAAAACAAGAGAAAATTTGGTTTCTATTGGCAAGATTCTTCCTTGATGTTGTGTTTATATATGGTTACCACTTTAAGAGATTTCTAGCTTCTTGTACTAACCATTTATTGGCTAATTCATCTCCCTAGTTTGTCTAACATCTTTATGTAAGATGTGTAGCATTATTCTCATCATGTGAATTAATATAATGTGTATGTTATCGAAGACCTCTAAACAGATTGTTATTCTAACTTTATGTAACAACCAACTCCTTCTAATCATAGGTTTACCAAAAGTTTTACACCAAAGGTTAATAATCATTGAGCAGGGTAAAAGAGATGGACTTTAAAAAAAAAAGAAAACAACCATGCAATTGCATATTATCTCATATAGATGCAACAAAAGCATCATCATTTACTGTTCCAACTGAAAAGATTAGCAACATGTACAAATTACATTTCATTTCAATAAATAATTTGAGTAAGCTAATAAAAGTAACTGCAAGAAATAGGGTCAGAGATCCTTATCTGGTTCCTACTGCCTTCCAAGACTCGGCATGCCATTTGCAAGAGGGAGAGCATCACCCAAGTGCTTTACCTCCAACTGTGGATTTAAGCGGTCCCCCGCACGCCTTCCTGATTGGAAGTGGCCCTACCCTTCAACGAAAGGTTTAGTTGGGAACCCTCTCAGTTTTTCCATTTGAGCTTTGGTGTTGTGCCCTACTTAACTAACTTCGTCACACTACTATGGATACCTTCCAACTAAGTACGACAACTCTGGCTAAGTATTTGGGTCATGGCGAACTGACAAGTGCATGCAGTGGCATTTGCACTTCCTATGGCCATAGTTTTTGTAACTTAAGTACAACCGCTACTTAGAGCGAAGTCATTGTTCACCCACCTTGCTCGACTTGGAAAACACTTCCGACCTAGGGCATATGGAACTACCTATCCCGCCCATCAAACCATTACAAGAGATTCATAACACAACATGACTTGTTTTTTCTCTCGCGATTCAATTGGGTTGACAAAAGAAAGGACCTTTACTGAATCCCCCCGTGTTACTTGGCGTAACTCTCGAGTCTTGGCTCTCGCCATTGATTCAAGGTCATAAGATACAAGGGTTTTCCCACTTAGGGTTTTCTATTCTCATAGCAAGTCTTCTTGGCAATCGCATGCTGACACAACTATTGAATTTGTCCTATCTAGACACAAGGTTAATTAGTGACCTCAAACACAAACGCCTCCTTTTGGAAGCTTATAGATTAAGTAAATAACCATAGTTGTCGGGAGATGCGTCTCCTAACCCCTGGGACGCGTCTCTGGTACTAGTACTCGTCTTGGGTACTTTAGACATCCCACAAAACGCCTCCTAGCGCTAGGGTACCTCACTTACTGTCTCTTGTGTCTCCCACCATCTCCTGCGTCTCCCGTTGTCTCCCGCCACAGATTTTGGCATCTCCCAGGCAAAAGTTAGGAAAAAAAAAACACGTGAACAAATATAATGCAAAAACATAAGGAAAAGTCACGTTTTTTTAGGGCTTCTCTTCTTCAACGGACGGGAGTGAAGGTTGTGGCAGCTTTGCTAAAGAGTGCAGGTCCAAATTTGAGTCGTTTGTAAGTGTAGAGTGCAGACGTGAGCCACAATTTTGAAGGTTGACGAGTGCAGGTTTCCAGCCGCCGCTAATGTTTGAAGAAATTTTGAAATGCTATTGTCGGAGTAGTCCGACTATTTGAACATTTATGCAAATATAATAAATAATAATATTTGATGAAATAATTTAATAACCATACAATATATTATATTATTATATTCCATTGAAATTGAATTATATTCAAATTGAAACATGTCACTTTTTGATATTTTAAATTTTTATACTTTACTACTGCTCTTGTTTTGAAAATTCAATGTCATCATATTTTCAATAAATTATTAATTTTTTAATTTTTATTTATATTAAAAAAAATGGCGTCTCCAAGTACCCCCGTCCCCTATTTTCAAAAAATAGTCATACTGGTACTAGTACCAGTCTCCTGGCAACTATGTACATAACCTTAGAAGGGTTTTACCCGTTCAAGATAGGGTAATCATTTTAGAAAATCCAAAACTTTTCACATATCTTTATTAAGAAAGAAGGCAGTAACTCAAAGAAGGTTTGGACTTTAGCACAAACAACTCTGCATTCCAAGGTAAAACATGTTCCCAAAAACAAATGATTCAGCAAGCCAACAAGGACTTTCTCAAGAACATTCGAGCTCAAGGCATTTCGTGGAAGCTCTCAAGCAAACAGGAATGTATTAAACAGTTTGAGCAGTAACTTGGTTACACACCATACAAGATGTAAAATTTGCTCTACCAATCTGGACTAGGCTGTTATTGAAGGCTTCAGCATAATTTAATAAATCAATGAATTCAGCTGGGCATAGTCTTTTATTCTTTCTGAGACTATATGCTTACTAACAAGACTGGGTCATTTTATGTGTTTAGCACCTTTCTTGTTTATTTAAAAACCCATCACACGATTTGACCAAGTTCTAATAACTCTGAGACAATATAAAGTTGTTCTTAGTACATTACTAAACAAGCAATGCTCATAACTCACAATGACAAAACCTTTCTGAAGCTTCCAGAGCAGAAATTGAAGGATTCAATATCGGGTTACCTGACTATTAAGGAGCCTGTGAAAAAGACTTTCTGCAAATCTCTCGGGAGCTTTGGAAGGGACTCTTAGATGAACACTTCTTGCGCTTCCTCACAATAAGAACAGCTTCTACTGCGATTCTTTCTCAGCTTAGCAAGCTCAATGCCCTCCTATGGTTCCCTTTTCCAACTATGATAATTAAATCTGACTGTAACTTCCTACGTTGCTATGCATTCTGATATGCTTGCTCCCCTTCGGTATTTTGTTCTCTTGTTCTGAAAGAACGACTTGTTTCCAAAATAGCCTCCAAACAAATGTTTTCCAACCCGTGCTCAAACACTAAAAGAAGTATTAATATCTGCCGAGTTGATACGGTTCCAAAAACAGTTACTAATCAGTTCAAAATCCTTACCATATTGTTCACAAGATTTACTCTCAGTATAGTGGCAAGAATTGGTTAAACAACAAACTCCCTATTGGATATTCACCCCCAATTATCTCCCACCAAACGAAGGTTTACACAAAGCAAAACCAACCAAGAAACGGTTGGATGAAAACCGTTTGCATAAGCCAGACCAAAAGAAGATTTTGGTTGCCAAATATATTGCTCGCCGCCAAGTATTACCGTGGCATTTTAAATAAATAGAAGCTCATTCACCCAACTCACATGCTCAGCCGGGGTATTATTTAAGGCTCTACAAGCATTGCAATACAAATAATATGACGATTGCCTTCAAAGGACATAGATGTAAATGAAGCATTGATATTCTTAATCGATTTTGCCTTTTAAATTAAAAGCTATGAAAGTAATTTAAATGCATCAAGCTACAAACGTGAGCTCTTCCTTATGTGGAGGAATCGAGCCAACTTAACTCCAATCGACTTATAAGCCGTTTTCAATGCCAAGGGAAGGTTAGTAATAACCTTCCCACAAGGTAACATAGTTATTATGAGTTGCGACGTTATTAATTACGTCGACTTAGCATTATTGCCGAGGATAAAATATCATGCCAACATATTATTTAATAGTGTGTATGAAATGTATATGCATATGCATGCACGTGCTCGTTTATATGCACGTGAACCTACATGCACGTATGTAGGTGCAATAATCACGTCTACGTACGTGCATATGCGTCCATGTATGCATACACGTAGCCCGTATATGTATACGTTGGCTCTCCCTCCATACATATGCGTATTTATATTCACTCATACATATATATAAAAAGAAGCAAGAAGGCTTACAAACCCTAGACCACCTTTCCACGTGAAACGAGGAACAAAACAACACACACAAGATGACTTACCTCAAACATGCAAAACCATGCCCTAGACCTATTAGGTTAACCGAGTCACACCTGATCGACTCAAACTCAGATGGCATAACTGAAGGCTTCTCAACATTGCCTTTCTCTCAGATGATACTCCCCCTCTTTCTCCTTGGAGGTGTTCGGACCATTCTGCATCATCACTCAGGAAGGACAATGGTAGTTAGTCTGATAATCAATACAATATCTTCATCATATTGCATTTATATTAAAATTGCTATTAAAGAAAGAAATTTCTTGCATAACATTTCACCTGATTCATGGCATCAATACATCCACAATTCTATCAGAAAACTTAATCATAACATTGCATAATTTCATCATAGCATAATTAACTTTCGAGATCACAAATTTCATTGCATAATTTATTCAAAGTAAAAAGTAGTTTTTGTAAACTAGGGTGGGATGTAACACTTTACAATTACAGTTGGAGCTTTTCATATTTGAGCATACCTACATACCTCTATTCTGTTTGTGAGCAGTTTTTGCACTCATCTTCGTTAGTGTTATTTGCTTCTAATGTTTTGTTAACATGCAGGCCATCACGTCTTCAAACCATTGATCACCAGGATACTAGTACTCAAAGTAGCTTAACTGGTCAGTTGGCTTTGCCTGCCCCTGAAGATGTGGCTGAAGATAGTAGCAAAAGGGATGAACAGTTGGATTTGCCAGAGCCTCCACAACCAATTAAAACATCAAATGTTTCTAATCATGAACAACAGTTAATTGATCTTTTTAGTGGTGATTTAACTGGTGACATGTCACCTCAGGGTCCAGTGACTCCACCTCCTGTTACCCCTAGCAATGGGCATCCAGTATCACCCTTAGCGCCACAGCAAGATATACCAGGGAGTTCATATGCTTCTAATGGTTTTCAACAGCAGCAGGTTTACCCTAATGGAAGTACGTTTCAGCAGCAGCCATATTACTCCCAGGGAACCATGCCCAGCACATCACCATTTTCCTCTCAACAAGGCTATCAGACCTCACAACAGTACTCACCTTATTTAGGTCCACAGTATCAGAACTACTCCTGGAATCAGGGACATTTTCTTCAAAATAGTTATGTTGTGCCTTGGGCAACTGGATTCAAGCAAGCACAGGATCCTAATGCAAATGTAGGAACATATGGTTCAAGGCTTTATAACTCACCATCTCAGGTCTCACCAGTATCATCCACCTATCCACCTCCTCCCTGGACTTCTAGTAGCCTAGAATCTGTACCACAATCTATAAGCCCTCAGCAGAGAGCCATGCTTTATGGAAATAATACTGTTCCTGTCTCATCATCTCCATCAAGTATGGCACTTACTTTGCAGCAACAAAGATCATTCGGTACTCCAAGTGAGAGAACTGCATTAGCTGGAGAACAGCAGAGGGATCTAACGGGAAACATGCAAAACATGTCACTGCGTGGGAATATGGCAAGGCAAGCTTCATCTATAACCACACAACCATCTTCTCCAAAACCTTATACTACTCCAGATCGACTGTTTGGGGATCTGATTGATTTGAGAAGTGCAAGTACAAACATCAAGACATCTAGGATGTCACAAAACCTGTCAAAAGAGAGCAGTAACAGAGAGGGAACAATTTAGTCTTATAAGAAAATAACAAACCTATTCATATTCTTTTCATAGATTGCCTGGCATCTTCAATTATAACACCATTTGATCAATTGCTATAGAAATATGTTGTCTATAATGTAGAATATTAGGGTCCCAGTAACATCCATGGTTTTTTGTGGGAGTGTATTTTATTACGACATTTTGATTTATTGTTGAGCTCCAGGCCCTTGGGGATACTTGGTTTATCATACATTCGGAGGTATTCCACATTTGAATTTTCAGAATTAGATTCATTTTCCACAAATTTTAGACAGCGTGATCATTATCAAGATTTGCTGCATCACTTGATTTGTGCCTACGAGATATAACCTGCTTATGCAGAGAATGATTATTATCCACCATATTTAGTCAGAAAAGTTCTGGAGGAGTGTTGTACAGAGACTGAATCATATGCAGTTCTTTTCCTGTGATGTAAATACCTTTATATCAGGTGAAGTAATAAATTATATTGATATTACAGCTCTTAGGAATGCATTACAATTAGCTTTTCCGAACACTACAATTTCTAGGTATTTCCTTTGGCATCCAAATGCACCGGTTATTTTTTTAATTTTTGAATTTAACCTATTTGTTTCTAAGAAATCTCAAGATGACCTTTAGTAGTCATACACACTAATGGCATTTTCCCTAATGGTCGTTGGTAATAACTACAAGGCAATAAGGGGGCTCACTTGGCACACAAACATTTGTTAGTAGGGGGACAGACGGTGAATTGCAATCCACTGCTTTGGCCTTTTCATCGCATTTAGCACACATGCACCTCTGAGCAAGAAAAAATTAAATGTTTATGCACAAGTCAATAGCTATATGATGGCACGTTATTGATATTACAGCTCCAGCTCTATGGTTCAATTGTTCTATCATCCTTCAAATAAAATGAACATTGTCTATGAGCATCCAGTATTTCCATATATTCTGGTCACCGTGTTAAAACCATATTTTTCAGTACATTGGAGAGGGGCGAATTTGACGGTCTTGTACCAAAACAGATGTAGAAACACTTTTTTTTTTCTTTCTAATTGCATATCCCTTAATTGAGTTGTACTATATTTTACTCTTGAATACATCGTAGAACAGCTGTACCTGTACAATCACATTTAGAACACTAAAACCCAGTGTGGAAACCGAAATATATGAGCCAATTCGTAATAGAGTAAACCCAACCATAATTTAAGAGTTTTGTAAAGTTTAATTAAACAATGAGAAAGTAGACGATTTTTTTAACTACGGTTATTCATAATCTTTTATTGGCTGTGCAAAATTACCGGTATACCAAGTCTAATGTGGATACAAATTGATGGAAATCTTGATCATTTGGGGTGTTGTCAGATATTTTTGACTAAGGGGGTATCTTAAATTATTTTTCTTTGGATGCCTTGATAACTGACTTGAAAATGTAAGCAATGGGTTTATTTTCCATCTGAACGCTAGCTTGTTTTGCTTGGTTATCTGAAAGGTTGGTTTGTGGGTTTCAAAAATTAATTGTGAATTTTTTGGCTGAGACTTTCCTATACCGAGATAGAGTGAAGATTAGATATTAGCAATAGTTTATTGCTCGATGAACTTTACACTAGTTATACTATATCTTCATAAGATACGTATTCTGCAGACACTTTCATTCAGTGGCCTTTATTGTCAATAAGCACTGCAGATAAGAGTAGCAAAAGCTTGAAACTCAAAATATTATTCAAAAGGATGTGTTACAAGGAAAATTTATCCTTTCAAATATGTAACCTTTGCTACTTCGAACCACACACGAAAATCATCCACTTGCCAACTACAGCGAGTAAATGAGCTGTCAAGTATAAATGTTTGGACGGCAAATCAAATTCTGAACAAACATTAAATGGATAATTCAGTTAATAGCGTTGCGCCTTTCATATGCAAGGTATGCTCCCAAAAGCTTGGCATTCTATATCTGCAGAGTCAGAGGCAGTCTGTATAAGTAACCACGCTTGGGCTCATATACAAGTAATTAATAATGTTTCATGCCGTGGACTCATATACAATTTATTCATAATCTTACATTCGTTGGGCTTTTCTAAGTTTTTCGTAACTTATCATGCCTAGAGAAAAAATCTATGTACAACTCCTTAAAGAGCCATGCCTATCATATTTGAAGAGGGCGCTACATAAGTTTCTTAGACATTTGGATGCCATCTATAGTTGAAAACATACATTTATAAAACAATATTATGGTACATGATTTAGATATAGATATACAATACTAGGTAGAACTATGTGTGTATGATAAACTGGATGACATGCTTGTTGCATTTAACCATGGAAAAATAATTATTATCATTTAAAGTCTTCTAAAAGAATCTCATTTCTGAGCTAAATCCCACTTGCATTACTTTTTTCTTCATGCGTGTTAGTGCTTCATGATTGACTATACCCCCACTGTACCATCGTATGGCTCTATGGGCACAAGGGCTTTTAATGGTCCCTCTACAATTCTTATCAATAGGAAAGAAAAGGTAAAAATCATAAGAATAGCTAGATTACCAAGCTTGTTGCTTCTTACTCTTTATCTAAAATGTCTCCATCATTCAAGTTCTTCAATAACCCAAATACTATGTTTGATGGTTGGGCTCTAACTTGATTTCAATTGGTCATGCAAGTTATTTTATCCTCAAATATGCCAAATTGTATACAGGGATCATGCACTAAACAATTGTATCTATTATACCACAATAGGTTTGTTGGTTAGGTGATGCAAGGGCATCGATGTAGAAACTTTGTTAGTTTGTTACACTCCTATACAACTTTCGAGTTGAGCAAATTTAGGAGTTTGTTTTCTTTTGTTTTGGAAATTGCACCAAATTTTTGGTATCAAAGTAGGTTTTCCTTCCTTTCTAGACAAGTGTGAAGAAGAGAAAAGTGTGCTTGCTAGTTGCAGACCGTGGAAAAGAAGTTTTGCAAGTGTCGAGGAAGATATTGGGTACATAAGGACTTCAGATGGGGTGTTGGTAGAAGGGGTGCAAGAGCAAGAGCACTTAGAGTTATTGATTTAACACAAATGATGAGAGAAATCCAAGCAAGACTAGTTGCAATGGAGACAACCTATAGAAGGGGAGTCCACATTGAAGATGCGAGTGATGAAGGGGAGATAGCCCATAAAGAACATGGTCAAGAAGAGGTGGAGAATGCAATTAAAACTATATTTCTTAGATCCATGGAAAGGATTGGAAGCAAACCCAAATTGGACACACCTTATTATAGTGGAGGCCTAAATGGTGAAAGCTCATAGATTGGATTACAAAGATGGAAAAGTATTTAGACTATGAATCAATGGAGGAGCCCAAGAAAGTGTAGTTTGCTTGCACAAGATTGAAAGGCCACACATCTCTATGGTGGGACTATGTGCAAACTAAGAGGCAAAGTAGAGGGAAAGAAATAATTAAGACTTGGGATAGAATGGTGTCTAAATTGAAGGCCACATTCTTACCTTCAGACTTAGATGGAAACAATTGAAACAAAAGGACGTATGTGTGAATGAGTACACTAAAGAATTTTACAAACTCATGATAAGGTTTGGACATGTAGAAGATGACCCAACAAAGATAGCAAGGTACGTGAATCGATTTATGTTTTAATATTCAAGATGAGAACAATTTGATGAACTTTAGAAGTGTAGAAGAAGCTTCTCAATTTGCATTGTGTAAAGCCTCAACTATTGCTCAGTCAACTTGGTGCTAGACACACAATTTAGAGGAGTTCTTAGCTGAACAGTCACTAAACCCTCGCAAAAACTTCATTTAATTATCAACCAGGGCTTCATCAACTTTTGATGATGCTGGCGTTGTATGTGCATTCATGGACTCTATATGGCCTATATCAATGAGTATAGGTGGTTTACACATGTAAAAAAAACAGTTAAGGTTGGAAAAGTAAATGAAGCGTTAACTTGCAAAACAAGGGAATTAACTTAATCCGCTATTGATGCTATGGGTACCTTTAGCTTAACACTATAACTATTAATTGCTAAATCTGAACTCTGTAATTCACTAACACTATTGACTCTTACTTCTAACTGCTTGACCTCTCTGGAGAATGACTCAAGGACACATTATAGAGTATAATTCATGATACAATATATCATTCATTTGCATGTAATTGAGAATCAACTCGAAATAAATCCACTATGTAATCTTCTAATCTAATAACATAAATTAAGGTGGGTGAACAGTACCTCGAGTGGCCCTTGCTTGAATTGCTATACCTACAAGAGAAATCAAATATGTGCTACTTGAAATCAACTAATCATAACATTAAACTAAAACACCTTTATTGCATATAACTGAACTCCCACAACATGACAAGAATTTTTACAAATCTCTCATTCATGAGTGCATATCCATTACAATTGAATAACAAAAATTGACAGTGAAGTATTGTCTATGAAACAAAAGTGGAACTATCAAAACATATATCTTCTAACTAGATCTGCTCCTCAATCATCGTTCCAACTATATAGGCTCGGGAGGAGTTTTATTTACATAAGGACTAAAAATAGAAATTAATGTAGATGTCCACTCTCCTTCAAAATAGAGAGAGATAGTCTTTGCAACTGAAACTATAATTGAAAAAGACAGAAGACAAATAGGATTGACACTCTGCCCTAATAGTTTGACATAGTCGACGTGCTTGTGAGAACAGTGACGCTAGCTTTCTTATCAATACATAATTCTTCCTCATGTTGTCTTATTGAATGATCTGGTGACTCACTATTGACCACTTCAACAATCACCTTCATTATTTCTTGGAACTATCACATTCTCAGTGTTCTGGACTCTCCCTCGCAATTTGCTTGAAATCCTTTGACTGCGGGCTGGTCAATCTAGTTGCTATGGGTTGCAATTCTTCTGGTTGCAAGAAGTTAGTTTCATCTAATGTATACACATCATTAATCAACCATGAATTAACATAGAATCATATTGAATTTTATAAACATTCACACATTTATCCATGCAAACATCATCATATCATAATTATATTTGCACATGGTAAAGTTTGGTTAGAATGCATAAAAGACATAAAAGATATATAAGGTTCATGATTGTTTGTGATAAGCAGCTTGAAATGTTAAAAGACAAACTAAAAGGAAGAAAACTAGCTATTTCCTAGGCCCATCATTCCCCCCAACTAGAGTATTTGCTTGTCGTCAAGCAACGTTTAAGACTTGAGGTTGTATTGTAGAGTCATTTCCTTGAAATCTGTCACCACATCAACTCCCTTTTCCAATCTCAGATAGTAGCCTTTTTGACATGAAATCTTTGTCAGCCTCATATTCTTTGTTGTTTGCCAATGTGGCACTTTATAGAGGAGAAGAGGTGGATGAAAGGCGAGTGGAAACCATTTAAGTCCATTAACAATGTCTATATACTTCTGAGATCTTCTAATAGTGGCTATAAAATTATACGAGTGCAATTCCTTTCTCTTTAAATAAGGGGTTAGTTCTTCCCATCTCTTCACAAATTGAAAGACTTGATTAATGGGTCCTGCAACTAGTTGCTTCATCCTGATATAGTCATTTTCTCTGATGCTCATCATTTTTCTTCCCACACCTCTATAATCCAGGAGCTCTAACCACTGATCAATGATTGTGTTGGGGTCTTGTGATTCTTTCCTCAGTTGTAGAGCAATAATTTCTCCCTCATTGTATTCTTGTAAGATTTCACCTCTCTGATGCTCGTTCTTGATATAAGAGGCTAATGTTCTGATTTGTAAACCCCCTACAAACATTAATGGATTCCATTCAGTCTGTTATGAGAGAACAAAGTTATGCAAGTAAAACTCACATAACTGGTCCTGCATGTTCGGTGTAGAATTAGAAAAAGTATCTAAAAATATTTTTTTTCTATTCATTGACATTGACAAATCACTAATCACTTGGCTGAACTGAAAACACATACTTTTCCTATAGAAATAATGCATGAACTCTTGTAGGAGGTCTGCACTTTAGAATTTGTGCAACCTTGTCTGCCACTTCTTCAATCTTCACTTTCAGCCTTTTTATTTCAGCCTCTTTCTGTTCAAGTTCCTTGGTGTGTTTTGATATCAACTCAACTTTTTCTTTTCCCACTCCTCAAAGAATTCTTGGGTTCTTTTCCACAATTCCACACCCAAGGATACCACAATTGGCCCAGAGGGAACTATGAGTGGAGGAATTGGGCCCTGGGGTACTAGTTCTTTGTTTCCTACTTCTATGATAGCAAGCTATGCCAATTCATCCAACCTAGACCCATGCTCAAATTTTTAAAGCTTTTCCTCCAACTCTTTAATTCTTTTGTCCTTCTCATTGTCTTTTTATTGGTGTGTTTTCAACAAAATTTCCAATTGCTTTATCTTTCCATAGCCTCCTGCAATTCTTTGCCAATGTCCTTTTGCTCAACAAAAATTCTTTCATCTCTTTCCAAAAATTGGTCATCCCTCTCACTTGTATACTCATTACCCTCTGAATTAGGGCTCTTTGGGGTTCTTTTTTTCATTTTCCTTGCAACAAAAACATCCTCTAAATTAGATTCAAAGATACTTGAATAGTACCATGACCGTGCAATAGGTGTATTTACATTACTAGGGGAATTCCCCTTTGATTTTGAGTCTATTTTAATTATAACCACATCTTTCTGTCTTCTTCCCGTGCCCCTCATTGGCCTTTTTCCTTTGAGGTGATGTGACCGCCTTGTGGGTCTTTTCTACCTTGTGGAAGGTGCAAAAGAAGATCCACCTTTCCTTTTCTCATCTCTTTGTGTTTTTTCAAAAATAGGGGTTTCTTTCTTGCCCTTTGTTGTGGGTTGCTCGAAAATGGCTGCAGGTTGAGTGCTCTGCAAACCTTGCTCCTCTGGCTCTCCTATGTTGCGGGTAGGTGACGCAATAGGGGAGCTAGAGGGAAATTCCCTCTTTGAAACAACAAGTTCCTCTACTATTTCTAGGACAATAGGTTCTTCAAGGATACTATCGATATGGTTGCAATTTAGGAAACTTTCCCACAAAACATGTGGAAATTGAGTTCTCAAACTCCTTTTTATCAACAATGTGACTAAATGTGATAATGTTGTGTTATTCCTTTTCCTTTTATACTTAGAGCTCACTTTTCAACAAATTGTACAAATTTTTTGGAACATTCACACACCTGTCATGGCGAAGATGTCTCAATAATTTAAAATAGACTTTATACAACAAGGATTGCCTACTATCACAGGTTAAATACTTGATTATGTAAGAAGCAACTGAAACCTAGACCCAGGGTAAGGATAATCTTTTAGTACATTGAGAAGATGAGTCTAGGTTCTCTCCTAGACGCCTTAATTCATCCCTGACAACAATAGCATTTTCCCTAGCTAGAAATTCTTCTCCTTCTCGTGGTAGATCATATACTTCAGCAATGGCGGCTTCTAAGGCATCTATCCTTAAGCCTCTCACTACTACTTCATCATTTTGTAATGTGGTAGCAAACTATTGTGTCATGACCTCGCTATACTCTGTAAGCTTCAATAAATACTCCAACCAACCAACATGTTGTAAAATGGGTAATACCAACCTGTATTCTAACAGGTGGATGTGTGTTGTTGGTACCCTACGAATAATGTCACCTCCCATAATACTGGTGTTGTTCTACAATTCCTTAATTATTTGTTTTTCACTCCAACTACACCACCTTCACAATATCTATATGCTTGAAACCTCTCAATTCAATTGCCTTTAACCTTCCCTCTCCTCCGAGCTTGTATTGTTTGAAAAATGGAGGAAACATAAAATGGCCAAAAAACTTGTAAAGAGTTTTTGAAGATAAAAAAATAAGGAAACCTCCCCCCAACTAAAGATACTAAGTTTCCTCACTTAGTGGTACGGTTTTGGCGGAGGGTTAAATGAAATGTAGTGGGAAATAAATTTAGATAAGAAGAATAGACGAAGTAATGTATAAACATGCCGAAAATCAATAATCACTATGTTAATTATGAGAAGTTAATGCATGTACTTGTAGAAATGTGTTGGAATGAAACTAGACTTGTGTGAAGTGATTATTGATAGCATGTGGCTGAATGTGAAATGACTTGCCATAATTGCAATAAAAATCGTGCAGAGGTAATTTGAAATGAATGATAACATATGAATGATGAAATGAAAAGGCTGCGGAGTATACAAAATAAGTGAGGTGAAATGAATGCATGGTATGTGGTAATCGAGAAAGGTGGTGGAAATGATACGCGTGAATGGATACAATGAAATATATATGGTTGAATGTACAGATAGAGGTAATTTGAAATGATAGATATGCGATGGGTGTGGTGGTAATATGAAATATCTGTCAGACAAGTGCTACAGGTGCTTGCAGAAACAAGTCCCTTTTGAAAGTTTTTCACCTTCAGGTGTACGCTATAGGTCCTTGCTGCTTCTTTGTCTGTTCTAGAAAATAAATGTTGTTTTTTGTCACATGTGCAGTGTGTTCATTTGAAAGAGATGGTGAAATTATACCCGTGAAACATTAGTTGGTGAGATGTGTAGCTTATCCATTGATTCATTTGTAGAACTTGTAGTCTTTGCTGCTAAATTGCCAATTGGAGGTTCAAACTGTTGAATTAATGAAAGAAGTCACCCTTTTGCAATGGTTTTTTGTAAAGCTTCAACCTGTTTCCATTAACCAGTAATGAGAACCTAATATCATCGATTGTATGTAGCTATACTGATCGATTTGGAAATACTTATTTTATCTCATGTGGATCCAACCATCTTGTTTGCAATTTCCCTTTGTAGTCTTTGTATCTTGAGTCATAAAGGAGAGCCCAATCACTTGCACTGAATTCCTTTGTCTTTATGAACTGATCATGCCAACAAATTCTTTGATTTTGGACAACTTCAGTGTGGTGTAAGGCTTCCATTCTAATTTCATCAAGTACATTTAGGTTGTGTAATATCTCTTGTTGAGTTGTGGACAAGTCCATGCCCAATGTAACTACTATCCTCAATGTTTTGTATTCAAATTCAATAGGAAGTACTGCTTTCTTCCCATACACTAATTCATATGGTGTAAATTCAATTGTGGTCTTCCAAGTTGTCCTATAGGCCCAAACTGCCTTAGACAACCTGGCTGCCCAATCCTTCCTATGAATTTGCATTATCTTTGTGAGAATGTTTTCAATTTCCTTGTTTGTGACTTCAACCTTCCCATTAGGTTGAGGGTGGTAAGGTGTTGACTTCCTATGTCTGACCTCATACTCTTGAACCAATTTTGTGATCAGTTGTGATGTAAATTGCGGTCCTTGTTCTGTGAATATATCTCTTGGAACTCCATATCTTGTGAATATGTCCTCATAGAGAAATTTTGCTACATTACTATCTCTTTCAAATTGTAGAGCCTTAATCTCCACCCACTTTGTAAGGTAATATGTGCATACTAGTATGTACTCTTTGTTGTTTGATGTTGGTGATATGAGGCCAATAAAGTCTAATCCCCATTTGTCAAATGGTGCTATTGCTAACTGTGGCTGCAATGGCATTTCATCTTATTTTGTTGGCCTTCCCATTCTTTGACACCTATCACAACTCCTAGTATACTTCACTGCATCTTTATGAAGAGTTGACCAATAATAGCTAGTGGTGAGAATCTTAAGAGCTATTCTCTTTGTTGCAAAGTGTCCCCACAGGGTTCATCATGACATGCTCTAAGGATATCATATACTTCATCTTATTTGATACATCTTATGGTTATGTTGTCGAGGCCTATGTAAAATAAGTATCTAGCTATCTAGGAGTAGGGAAAACTCTTGTGAACGAATTGCCTCTTTTCTCTTTGTGAGAAATGAGGTGGTGTCTGTCTTGCTACAAGATATTTGGCAATATCTGCAAACCAAGGTGTATGCAGAGATAGACCAAATAAATGCTCATTTGGGAACAAATCATCATCTTATTTGGTTGGTAGTATGGATAGAAAATTTTCCACTACATTTGCTTTACTTGGCTTATCCACAATGGTAATGTCAAATTCTTGAAGCAACAATAACCACCTAACAAGCTTGCCACCAACCATTGGTTTGTTCATTAGATACCTTATTGCTATATGGTTAGTATGTATGAAAACTGTATATCTTGTAATATAATGCCTAAATTTGTTTATTGCATATATTATTGCCAACACCTCTTTCGCTGTCACTGTATAATTGAGTTCTTCCCCTTGTAAATTTTTGTTGATGTAATATATGACAAACTCTTTGTTTCCTTCTTTCTGTCTAAGTACAACTCCTATAGAAAAATCATAAGCATCCGTATGGATATGGAAAGGTAAGATCCAATTTGGTCCTCTCAATATAGGGGTTTTGGTCAAGCTTCCTTGAGTGTTTCAAAAAAGCGTTGACAAGCAGTTGTCCACTCAAATTCCACATCTTTGGACAATAAAACAAATAGTGGAGCTGCAAGTTTTCTAAAGTCCTGAATGAATCTCTTGTAATACCAAGCATGCCCTAGGAAACTTCTAACATCTTTTTGTCTTTGAGGCACAAGGAGTGTTGAAATTACTTCAATTTTGTTGGGGTCCACTTGAATTCCTTCATTTGACAGAAAATGTCCTAAGACAATCCCTTCTGTCATCATCATGAAACATTTTTCATGACTCAGGGATAAGTTATGTTCTTGACACTTTTTTAGCACCTTCTCTAGATTGCCAAGTGCTTCATCATATGTATTCCCATAAGTAGTGAAATCATCCATGTAAAATTCCATGGAATCATGTGCAAAGTTTGAGAATATACTTAGTACTGCCCTTTGGAAGGTGCTAGTGCATTACACAACCAAATGGTAGGAGAAAATAAGCATATGTGCCCCAAGGACATGTGAAAGTTGTCTTCTCCCGATCTTTTGGGGCAATCTTTATTTGGTTGTAGCCACTAAATCCATCCAGAAAGGAAAAGTACTTCTTGCCTGCTAATGAATCAAGTATTTGGTCTATGAAGGGGAGTGGAAAGTGGTCCTTCCTAGTTGCAACATTCAATTCTCGGTAGTCTACACACACTCTCCACTTTCCTCCTTTGGGACAATTACCAGAGGTGACACCCATTGACTATCAGAGATAGGATAGATAAAGTCTACATCAAACATTTTTTGCAATTTTGATTTAACTATGTCTCTGACTGTAGGGTTCATTCTCCTTTGGGGTTGTCTTATGGGTTTAAAACCATCATTGATATAAATTCTGTGGACGCACAAGTCAGGGTCTATCCCCTTCATGTCATGATAATTGCATGCAAAGGCTACTACGTGTGCTTACAACACATTCATCAGTGAGGTCTGATGTATATCAATTAACTGACTATTAACATTCAACGATTTACCTGATATTATCTCTAAAGTCTTGGATGTTGTTTGAACTGATGAGATGCCAAGTGTTGCTATGTCTGGGGCACATTGGTGTGGTAACAAGGTGTGGAATATTTGGGAAATTGACTCAAATGAGCTGTCAAGAATCACATTTTGCAGAGGAACCTATATATATGTTAGATAGTCCTGATGCTATAGGTCCCTACCATAGTTATTTTGCATGATGTTTACTATCAAGTCATCTTCATATTGGTTTTCTAACAAAGGATTGCGTTCAATAGTCATCAGGGTTTTCAAGGAATATTGATCCTCATCTAGGGTAGGCTAAATGGTTTATTCTGGGTCTGCATGTGGTTGGGCTGGTGGATAAATGACCAATTTCTTAGTCACATTTCCATTAGAGATAATCATATTCCCAGACCTGCAACCTATAAAGGCATCTGCTGTTGCCAACCAAAATCTTCCTAAAATGAGGGGGGTAGATTGCAAGATTAGCTTTTGGCTACAATACCATAAAATCTGTAGGGTACTCCCATGAATCTAGTGTTATCACCAAGTCTTCAATTATACCCTTAGGTTTAATTGTGGACCTATTTGCCAACTATAGAAAAGTAGGTGTAGGTCTAAATTCTATCAATTGTAACAAATTCATTATATCTATCGTCATTACATTAATAGTTGCTCCCAAGTTAATTAAGGTGTTCTTAATGAGAGTGCCATTTATCTTTACATCCACTACAAGACTCTCAGGGTCTGCATACTTGGGGATAGTTATGTTTCCCAACATAATGCCTGCAAGTTGTCCTAGGACATGCACTTACTGAAGATCTTTTCTCTTCCTACCTAGCTTTTTAAGGCATAGTTCTCTCACTGTTTTAGTATAGATAGGAACTTCCTTAATGTCTTGGATAAGGGGTATCTTGATACAAACATCTTTAAGTTGTCCTAGTAGGTTAGTTTCAGCTTGTGTTTGATGTCTTTGAACTACTAATCTTTCAGGGAATGGAGGCTCTGGACTTGAATTTGTTTGGTTAACCTGATTTGACTCAGACTCCTTAGGCTGATCGTCCAAAGTCTCTATTGGGGGTTCCTCATCAACCAATTCAGTGATTTGAGGGGATGAAGGCCCAACCAACATTTTCTTTGATCTGAGGTGGAAATCACTCACCTCTACCCCATAAGTAGGGTATTCAACAACTTCATTAGAATAATCCTATTGAACATGCTTGTTATTGGGGTTAGGTGTAGGTTGGGCTAGTAGTTGTGGTGCTCTAGGTGGATGTGGTGTTGGAATTGTTGGGTTTAGCATTGTAATGGCATGAATTTGCACCCCTTGCAAATTCCCCATTTACACCTGTTAGAAAAATCAAACCCGATGATGCTATTCCCCGTCCTCCATTCGCTCTCCATCCATTTGGCAGCTGTTTGTAGTGTCGGTGGGGGAATTTCTGTTGGGGATGCTAGTGCGATGTGCAGACGTCCACAAAATGTGTTGATGTCCTGACAGGATTCCCACCTTTGGGATTTGCAGAGGCGTTACACTTCTCCATTGGCAACAAAGCATAATGCCTTTGCCCCTTCGACCAACCTTGAACGACTCTTTTGGCTCCCTTTCATCTTCAAAAAACTATCTCATTCATTCAATTCATCTTCTACACATTCATTCAATCTTCATAGTTCTACACAGTTCTTGATATTTTCTAGCTTTCTACCCACTTCATTTACAACATTTTTCACCATCTTTGAAGCTCTAAGTTGACACTCTGTTGGTTTTACTCCTCTCGTTGTTGCGGAAACGTTAGCATTCACAAGCTTGCGAGCTCACATCTTCCTTCACGTGCCTTGAGAGCATCTTGTTGGGAAGGTGATATCCATTCATTTAGCATTGTTATATTGTTTTCATAGTATATTTTTGTTAGCATAGCGTGTAGTACTTCCATTTCAATACTTTCTTTATCGTATTTTTTCTATCGTTGCTATTCTGGCTGTCCGTGGAGGTGGGAACACTGAAACATGGGTTTGACTGTGACAAGCCCCGAAACAGTCCCAACATTTTTCCCCATTCTTCTGTGTGTAGGTATTTGATTCGTGTGGAGCTTGCAGGAGGCTGGACCGACCGTAAGTTGGATTTCTACTACCTTTGCTTTCATCAAATTCTATCTTTCAAGTTAACGTATTCTTCTTGTTGTTTTAATAGTTTAGTTGCTTTATGTTCCTATTATTGTGTTGTACCGTAATTATCATGTCATTAGCAAGTTATCTGTTAGTTTCGATCAGGACAACTGGTTGTTCTAGACCCTCCCATGACCCGGGGTCCTGGGCAGTCGATCCCCCTCTACATTTTGGTGAACCAGACGTGAAACTTGTAATATCCGTTTCTTTGTGTTGAGGTTCTCTCTTTCATGTCTATGTAGGTTGTGGACTTGTACATTGTGATTCTTTATGAGCTTCACAACTCAGTCTACAACCTCTGAGTACTTAGTTAGAAAGAGCACGTGAAAATGACACTTAGAGATGGACTTTACAAGGGTCACTATGACTCTTGCCTTCTAGGAGATGGTATTGACGATAGAGACGAGTTTCTTTGATGAAACCACTCTTTCCCCTACTCCTCCTATCTTCCCTTTAGCTCTACCTCTGGACGAGAATGAAGCTATCCCTATTCTTGCAGAACATCTCATTGCTCTACATAGGAGGCTATTGGATCATGCAAATCACTTAGGGAGAGATCAAATCATGGCTAGGCCCGTTAGGGTTGTTAATGAGATCAAATATATGCTAGACAAGGATCAGATAGGTATAGAGTTTCTCTGTGGCCTTATTGATTTAATGGAAGCATAGTCCCTTCTTACAAATCTAGGCCAAGTATTACCTGAGGTCATGTGCTCGATGCTTATGAAAGAAAAATTGGTGTCTTGATGCCTACGACATCAGTATGCTTGGCTGAAATGGGCTCTTCCATCAACATCTTTGTTCCTGCTCCGCTTCCTACTGCCAAAGCACACAAAATACCCCTAGGATTAAATGTTATTCCTCCTAGGGGTAGCTCTGTCCTTGGTAGTGGGATTTATAGTGGAATGGGGACTGGTTGTCCTAGTATGTTTGGTGGCTCTGGTGGCGGCTTCGGTGGTGGTCACAATGGTGGTGGCTCCGGTGGTGGTTACAACAACGGTCCCAGCGGTGGCTCCGGTAGTGGCTTTGGCGGTGGTCTTGGTGGTGGCTCTGATGGCGGCTCCATTGGTCTTATGTCTTCATTTGACCCTATTTTGAATGCACTATTGCAAAATATGGGTCAAATGCAGAACCAACTGGCGAGTCTGTCCCAAGCCTCTATCCAACCTATCTTTCAACCTTTCTTCCAAAATATTCCCTTGTAAGTGGCAATTTTGAACACTCCCATCCCTCAAGGGATGAAAATTCCTAAGTTTGAGAAATACAGTGGTAAAGGAGATCCTCAAGCACAAGTGTCAGCCTTCAATGTGATGTGTACAAAATCATTTCACCATGATCCTCTGATGGCCAAATTATTTCCTCAATCTCTCAAGGACACATCACTAGAGTGGTATTGTTCCTTTCCTAACAACTCCATATTTTCATTCGATCAACTTGCTAATCAGTTTCTCCGATAGTTCCAAGCTAACATCGAGCCAAAAATGACTTTCTCAGATCTTGTCCAATGTAAACAAGGAGAGCATGAGAAGATTCCTGATTTCATTGCTCGATACCAATCACTCTTTTCACAAATCTCTTACTCGCTACCCGAATTAGATGTACAAAAGGTGTTCATTAGCAACCTGCAATGACCTTGGCAGGAGAATTTTTTCTTAATGAAGTATCCTTCTTTCGCACATCTGTGTGCAACATTGTGGGAGTATCAATAGATGGTTGTTCAGTTTGGGAAATCTTCCTTGCGCTCTCGTCCCGAAGGAAGATCTATAGTATTGATTTCAGGAAAAGGAAAATCTGTTCTAAATGTAGTCACTGCATCTAATGAAAAAGGCCTCAAGCGCAACAAATAGTTCACAAAGTTGTCTAAATCTAATTCTTCTATTATGCATAAACTATTGAAAGATAAGGTTATAACATTGGAAGATCCTCGACCTCTTAGAGAGCCTTATCCTAATTGGTATGATGGGATTGCATTCTTTCAATACCATCATGTCCATGGGCATGATACTGAATGTTGTATGCACCTGTGTCATGAAATATAGGATCACATTGATGATGGTACCATTCACCTTGATGGTAAAAAGCAGAATGCAAACAAGTTGGTGGCTAAGGTGAATAGTGATTTACAGATTTATACGGACCCGTTTTCATCTCACTTTGTGAATTTAATTATTGATTCTTCTGGTGCTTGTCGTGAGGCCTCAACATACATAAATGTGGTTTCGTTTACTCATAGTCCTCCCCCTCAACCTGTGACTAGTTCACCAGATATATCTTTCACATCGGAGGATCTACCCATGAATAAGAAAGCTTCTCCTCTATATATTCCTGTTCGCGTAAGTGGAAACATTGTGACAGGAGTCCTTGTGGACCCCACGAGTCACGTGAATGTTATTATGGAGGAGACTCTTTTGCTAAATTCTTTACAAAGAGAGGAATATCAGAAGACGAAGGCCACTATACGTACCCATGATGGCCTCTCTCTTGCTCCTTATGGCTTTATAGCTCTTTCTGTCCTAGTGGGACCTAGGGCTGTGAATACTACCTTTGACTTCATTCTGGAATCTGAATTGTTCAGGGTGAAGCTAGGCATCCCTTGGCTAGTTTTTGTGAATGGAGTCGCTTCCGTTATTCATAAATGTTTGAAATTCTCTCACAAAGGTGTAGTGCATGTCATGCATGACATTGGATATTGGCCATTGGTATCACATGTGGAGTATTCACTGGATCATTTTTGGCCCTCCTTGGTTGGTTCGCTTCTTCCAAAAATGGACTTCGTTTATCGAAATTACGTTAAGTATAATATTGGAGGCAAGGTGAACCGAAAATGACTTACCTTGTTGCATAGTAGTAGACTGCCTCTTCCTCCCAAAAGGGGAAGGGGAAACCTACTCGCGCTTAGGGCCCTTCCACTTCTTCCTCTGCAGTTCCACCTATTTCTTCCTCTTTCCCTGCTGTGACGCCTTCGAATTTTCCCCCTATGCATCTCTTGGGGGGTTCGATGGTGCCCGCTTGGTGAAAGGCCAAGCACTAGGTGTTCAACCTTCTTGTCTTGCCCATGGTGCCTCGACCCATCTTGTATGGTAAGTGGAAGAGACCCCATGAAGTTGCCTCTGTGTCTCAGTCTTCACGGCCTCCTACTACTCCTACCTCTATGGTAGCAAATGGGAAGAGGCCTGCTGTTGAGGTGCTTGAGTTTGCTTCTCTACCTATTGTTACCTTTGTTCCTGCATCTCTTCCTCCTATTCCTACCCAGGAGTTGGTCCCTCCGTTGGAAATGGATATGATGGATACTTTAATGGCAGAACATGAGCCTCTTGCTTCTTCTCAAGCTGCAACCTCTAGCTCTCGGAGCCAAAGAAACTAGCTTGTGCATGAGTGTAAGCACCAGAGGAAGGCTCTAGCTATTGAGTAGGCTACTTTGCAGAAGGAGGAAGGGGAGCTAGCAGCTCCTGTTTTGGTGTCTTTTGCTGTATCCTCCTCTTCCAGCCCTTCTGCTTCAGTTCCCTCTGCCTCGATCTTGCATTCGTCTCCCCCCACAACCATGGATGATCCTCACTCTAAAAGGGTGCAAGTGTTTTCTCCTTCGATTGAGCCTCCTCTTCCAATGTCCCTTTCAGACATCCCACCTTTTCCAAAACCCGTGGATATGCTGAATACCACAGTGGTGTCTGCTGCGATTTTCTCTGCTTCTTCCTTGCCTTCCACTTTGTCTGTTGGGATCTCACATCCTCCGATGAAGTGCAAGTTGGAGGATGACCCTACTTGTAATGGGGGTTGAAAGAAGGGGTCGCCTTCTTTGGAAGCTAGTTTTGCGTTGGCTTGCGTCATCCTAGTGACGGAGGCAGCTCTGATGTCCCCTAAGTTCGTCACAACCCTCGAGTCTTTCGGTGAGGTTGGAAATAGATCTCAGGTGCCTCCTTCATCGCCTGCTTAGTTGACACATGGCACTCCTGTCAAGTGCATGTTCAACTTAATAGACAATGTCCCGATTTTGTCGACGATTTTTGCAAAATCAATGACATTTACCTCACAAGAGTTGAGAAAAGAAGACCTCAAGGGGCCCTCTTCCTTGGATCTTGTCGTAGGAGAGTCAGAGGATGCTCCCCTTGATATCCCACCCTTGCAAGCTCGTCTGCCCTCCCCTTATAATGATCTAGATTGAGAGAACGACGACCTCTTGGTTGATGAGGACTAGGGGGCGCCTCTTCTTTATCTGTAGATTAGATTTGTGTGTGTTTTGTGCTCTCTCGTGTTTGTTCTTATATGTTCCTAGAGGACCCTTGTCACCTTTGTAGGTGGTTGGATATAGGAGTGTTTTATGTTGTAAACTTCTATTTATTACATCATTCTTCCTTTGTTGTGCCTTGATTTTTGACAATTAGGGACGATGCAAATTGTTGGGGGCATTTAAGCCTCCCTTTCATGTTGACCCAATTTTTTATTTTTATTTTATTTTCATGTAACTTTCTTCACATGGTATGATATAGTAGGGGGTTAATGACAATCCATATATATATTATTATATTATATCTATCTATTTATATCTATAAGAAGTTTTGACCCCAAAATATCAGATCCCTTATCTCTTGATGTATATGTTTTGTTTATGTTGTCTTTTTATCTTTCTCTCTTCTTTGCTTGCTTCGTGATGTTGTGGTTCATATGTGTTGTCCCTTGTGTGCGTGACAACATTACCACGGTTACATCTCGTCATGTTCCGCGGGCCACAACATCACTTTCATTCATTCTTTTCTCTCCTTAGGATGTCACGTGCCTCTGAGTTCAACACGCACCATCCTAAGGGGGGGCTATCATACTGCTTCAATTTTTAAAAAGGTTTATTCGATGGCCAATGAATCCCTCACTGAAAATACTTTATTTTTGAATTGCATTCCTCAACAAGGATCCCTAGTGGAATCTTTCTTTTATCACAGATTCGTAAGATAGAATCTCAAAACTTTCCTTCGAAAAGGGAGTACTTTTTCTAATGAAGTAGTTTGAAAATTTTCCCTTGTGAGGGAGTATTCTTTTTTTCAAATTCCTTGATGAAAGAGATCTTTTGAAAGGATTCCTTAATTCTAGAATCATTTGTGGAAAATGTTATCGCTTTTCAAATAGAGCATCCCTTGAGTGGACCCCTCTTCTTTTGAACAGTTCTGGAGGGACCCCTTTGAAAGCTTCTCCTTCAATTGTTGACTGTCTGCGTGATTCTTTGTCTGTTTGCATGGCTTTTCACTATCTAACGTGTTTTGTCTGTGGATTAACATGTTTCTTTGTAGGAGTACTTGTGAAGCTACGTTTTGATCAACCTTTCCAGACCAAGCACTTGTAAGGGCCCATCAGACTCTGTGGAGCCTCTCACATTAGGCTTCCCTTAGGACCGAGCACCTGGGGTGTCTCATTTACAAGTCCAAGGACCTATAAAGTGCTTTCATCCTATAAGATCTCTTTGTTCAACTTTGTAGGAACAAGCACTTGCAAAGTCTTTTGTTCACCTTTTCGTAGGTCTGAGGGCCTACAACACATTTTGTTCAACTCTCCTCAGGACCAAATACTTGTGGAGTTGTCTCCTCTTCTCGTGCATTTGGGTGGTTCATATTACAGTCTACTTCCTTGATGGTTCAGGTATACATTTCTAAACTCACTCTAGTTTACTGTGCATTTGTTGACACTTATGCTCACTAAAGTGGGGAAAAATATAATGGCGTGAATTTGCACCCCTTGCAAATTCCCCATTTACACCCATTACCTTAGAAAAATCAAACCAGATGATGCTATTCTATTTCCTCTGTCCACTCTCCATCCATTTGGTAGCTGTCTGTAGTGTTGGTGGGGTAATTTCTATCGGGGATGCTAGTGCAACATGCAGACTTCTACACGATGTGCTGCCATCCTAACAAGATTCCTGCCTTTGGCATCTATAGAGGCTTTGCACTTCTTTATTAGCGATGAAGCATAACGCCTCTACCCCTTTGACCGATCTTGAACGACTCTTTTGGCTCCCTTTCATCTTCAAAACACTATCTCATTCATTCAATTCATCTTCTACACACTCATTCAATCTTCTTCACAGTTCTACACACTTCTTGATCTTTTCCAACATTCTACTCACTTCATTTTCAACATTTGTCACCATTTTTGAAGCTCCAAGTTGACACTTTGCTGGTTTTACTCCTCTTCTTGTTGTGTTAACGTTAGCATTCACAAGCTTGCGAGCTCACATCTTCCTTCACGTGCCTTGAGAGCATCTTGTTGGGAAGGCGATATCTAATCATTTAGCATCGTTGTATTGTTTTTGTAGCATATTGTTGCTAGCATAACACATAGTACTTCCATTTCAATACTTTCTTTATCATACTTTCTCTATCATTTCTATTTTGGCTATTTGTGGAGGTGGGAACATTGAAATGGGGGTTTTATTGCGGCAATCCCCAAAACAACCCCAACATTTTTCCCCGTTCTTTTGTGTGTAGGTATTTCATTGTGGAGCTTGCAGGAGGCTGGACCGACTGCAAGTTGGATTTCTACCACCTTTTCTTTCATCAAATTCTATCTTTCAAGTTAAAGTACTCTTCTTACCATTTCAACAATTTAGTTTCCTTTTGTTCCTATTATTGTGTTGTACTGTACTTATCAGGTCATTAGCAAGTTCTCTATTAGTTTTGACTGTACTTCTTACCCTCTATCCATACGGATGCCAACGCTTGATTGGGATGCCAACGCATCACATTGTTGTCTGTATTTTGTGCTGAAATCCTTTGGTAGAGAGTTGCCTAAGTTGCATTCCAGACTCAAGAATTTGCTCACCTAACTTCCTAAACCTCTCGAGTTGACAAAAGGAGAGAGGCAAATCAATTGTCCTTCCTCTTCATCCCCTCAAACATCAAACCTATCTTAAACAATCCTTTAGTGTGAGGTAGATCAAGGAAACTGGTTGCTCTAGACTCTCCCATGACCTGGGGTCCTAGGATGTCGGTCCCTCCTCTACAAGCATAATGGCCTATTGTTGTGGCTACAAGGGCTGCTGTGGCTGATGATAATTTGTGTTTTTATTTTTCCACTACTGAACTCTTTACCATTGATGTTGCCATTAGTTTTATTGGGGTGTCCATTGAGAATCATATCCTTGGTAATTTTGTGATGGCCACATGTTTTGTTGCTATTGATTCCAATTGGTTTGAGGAATTTTCCATTATTGGTTTTACATATTGGCCCAAGATTGAAGATTCTAATTAGGAAGATTTGAATTGTTACCAGGAAATGACATGTAATTCAAAGGATCTTGGTGCATACCTTGTCTTGGATGTCATGGTTTCCTTTGAGCTATGTAGAGTACTTGTCCATCTTCACCTTCTAATGCATGAAATTCTGATGTCCCTTGCTTATCTTCAAATATACTAGCCACCTTCTTACACTTGCAATTAGTCTTTCTCTGTCTACAATGTGGGTAGTATTATGTAAGAGCTTCTTCTGCCTCTTCTTGCTCCTTTTGGATATGGAGGTTGTCTAACTATGTCACAAGATGGCTGATGGAAGATTACTCAATTCAACTCTTGAGACTCCATTGGATGGTTTGCTGATGGAAGATGTCCTGTCTCCTCTAACCTTCTTTGTGAAAGACCTTAAATATTTCTTGCATGCCTTGCAGATCTTCTCAAATGGTGCTTGAGAGAAATATCCTACGCCAATGAGGTTAAGTGCATCCATGTAATCCTGATTAATCCCCCTTAAAAACATCAACGTTAAAGACTCATTAGAGAGTTTGTTTTTGTGGGATTTCTTAAGGAAAAATTGAATTATTTCAATGTTGTCTTCTAGGGATTCATGCTCCTTTTGTGACATTGTGAAGATGTCATCTCTCTTTCTGTCTATTCCTCTACAGTAGTCCTAGTACTTCTCCAAGAACTTTGTCTTCATGGTATTCCAATTTGGAACATCTCTTCCCAAACCCATAAACCATCTTAGAGAAGCATCCTTCAATGTTGCTGGGAATAGTTTGAGCCTATGTGCATCTATAGTATAATCATAACTTCTACATAACACATCAAACTCAAAAAGGAGGGTATCTAGATCCCATGCGACCAACCCATAGAAGACAAGTAATGTTAAAGGTGGTATATTCTTCATGACAATTGCTCTCTCCTAGTTGGCAATGGAGAACTCAATAGTCACATGCTCTAGTGGGTCTTCTATCATAGCATCACCCACGGTGATGAGTTGTGTATGGGAGGTCTCCTCTGAATCTGATGTGGATATTGGTGTCAAGGACAATTCTTCTTCAAGAATACCAAGCTCACTCTATTCACTTTAATCACTAGTATCCTTTAAATCTTCATGTGTTGAGGGGGAAAATATTCCCAAAGTGTCTTGTCGCCTCCACATACAATAGTTGTAACTCTGTGGATCGTATGCTCCTACACAATGTTAGTAAAACATTTTTGTGTTGATGGATTAAAACCTAATTATCCTAATGCTAAAATCAAAATATTTAAACTATGAAAGCTTGAAATTACACCGTGAATAGAGCATGATTCCCGACAACAACACAAAAAATGTAAGGCCTCAACTAATGCTCAATCAACTTGGTGCTAGACACACAATTCAAAGGAGGAGTTCCTAGCTGAACAGTTCACTAAACCCTCACAAAGACTTCATTTAATTATCAACCAATGCTTTGTAAACTTTTGATGATGCTGACACTGTATGTGCATTCATGGACTCTATAGGACCTATATTAGTGAGTATATGTGGTTTACACATGTACATGAAAATTGTAAAGGTTTGAAAAGTAAATAAAGCATTAACTTGCAAAACAAGGGAAATAATTTAATTTGCTACTGATGCTACTGGTACCTTTAGCTTAACATTGTAACTGTTAACTGCTAAACCTGAACTCTGCAATTCACTAACACTATTGACTCTTACATCTAACTACTAGACCTCTTCAGAGAATGAATGAAGGACACATTACAGAGCATAATTATTCATAATACACAATATCATTCATGTGCTTGTAATTGAGAATCTACTTGAAATAAATGCAACAATGTAATCTTCTGATAAAATAATAGAAATTAAGGTGGGTAAATAGTACCTCGAGTGGCCCTTGCTTGAGTTGTTGTACCCATAGGGTAAATCAAATATGTGCTACTTGAAATCAACTAATCATAAAAGTAAACTAGAACATCTTTATTGCATATAACTAAACTCTCACAACATGACAAGAATCTTCATAAATCTATCATTCATTAGTGCATATCCATTACAATTGAATAACAAAAAACTAACAATGAAGTATTGTCTGTGAAGCAAAACTAGAACTATCAAAACATATATCTTCTAACTAGATATGTTCCTCAACCACTGATCCAACTATATAGACTCGGGAGGAGTTTTATTTGCATAAGGACTAAAAACATAAATTAAATGTAGATGTCCACTCTCCTTCAAAATAGAGAGAGACAAAGTTGTTGCAACTAAAACTATAATTGAAAAAGATAGAAGACACTTTTCCCTAACGGTTTGACATAGATGTGCTCTATGAGAAAAGTCACGTTAGCTTCCTTATCAATACATACTTCTTCCTCCTATTGTCTTATTGGATGATCTAGTGACTCACTATTGACTACTTCAATGATCGATTTCATTATTTCTTGAAACTATCACATTCTCAGTGTTTTGGACTCTCCCCTGCAATCTGCTTAGAATCATTTTGTTGCAGACTGGTCAATCTAGTTGTTGTGGGTTACAATTCTTTTGGCTACAAGAATTTAGTTTCATCTAAAGTATACACATCATTAATCAACCATGAATTAACGCAAAATCATATTGAATTTCATAAATATTCACACATTTATCCATGCAAACACCATCACATCATAATTATATTTCCACATGGTAAAGTCTGGTTTAGGATGCATAAAAGACAAAAAATATATAAGGTCCATGATTGTTTATGAGATAAGCAGCTTGAAATGTAACATGCCCATTGTTCTACACAATAATTTTTCTATGTTTTACCCACAAGTGAATAGTTTATGCATCTAACCTTTAAGAGCAATACAAATTTTCTTTTCCTTTGAATAATAAATGCACATTTGAAAACATATTTCAAACTTTCTCATTGCATAAAAAATAATTCCTTTCATTAATTCAAGTAATGATGATACATAATTTCCATATGACATTTCATATTTATGATTCCCATAGAGATGGATACAAGTTTACATACATAGTTTAAACAAGCTTACAAAATATATAAAGTAAAAATGGTCTAGGTAGTCCCCCTCAAATCTTGGCTGCCAACTGATGAGGAGAAGCATTGCTCAAGAACTTTTCCACCAACCATGAACTTACTGCGATTCCCCGCACATCTATCTAACTAGTAAGATGGTCCTACCCTTCGACAAAGAGATTGGTTTGATAACCTCATAATACTAGCCTTTTCAGAGCGTGGTGTTATGTCCTACATATCTAGAACTGACATATAGTGGCTACAACCTACATGTGGTTCCTATGTGTTGTCCCTTTACCACGGTTACATCTTGTCATGTTCTGCGGGCCACAACATCACTTTCATTCTTGCCTTTTTTTCCTTACGAGTTCACGTGCCTCTGAGTTCAACACACACCATCCTAAGGGGGGGCTATCATATTGCTTCGATTTTCAAAAAGGTGCATTCGATGGCCAACAAATCCCTCACTGAAAATCTTTTATTTTTCAATCGCATTCTTCAACAAGGATCCCTAGTGGAATATTTCTTTCATCACAGATTCATAAGATATAATATGAAAACTTTCCTTAAAAAAGGGAGTACTTTTTCTAATGAAGAAGTTTGAAAATTTTCCCTTGCAAGGGAGTATTCTTTCTTTCAAATTCCTTGATGAAAGATATCTCTCAAAAGGATTCCTTGATTCTAGAATCGTTTGCAAAAAATGTTATCACTTTTCAAATAGAGTGTCCCTTAAGTGGACCTCTCTTCTTTTGAAGGGTTCCTGAGAAACCCCTTTGAAAGCTTCTTTTTCAATTGTTGACTGTCTGCGTGATTGTTTGTCTACTTGCACGAATTTTTGTTATCTAACATGTTTTGTCTATGGATTAACATGTTGCTTTGCAGGAGAACCTGTGAAGCTGCTTTCGATCAACCTTGCCAGATTGAGGACCTGTAAGGGCCCATCATGTTGGTTGAAAATTTTGTATATCTTGAGGATATACAAGATTGTTGTTTCAGCCACAGTACGTGAGATAAAACTCTCCTAATTAAGGGAAGGCCCCCCTTTACTACTAACTAACTTAGACTAATATGGGTAAGACAACAACCTTTCCTCTTTCTTTAGGAAAGATTATATTCTTTTCTCCTCTCAGAAAAGTGACAATAACCTTTAAGAAAAATATTACAATAGCTTGAAATGTAAATGAGAGAGGGGAAATGAAGGTTCCTAAAAGCACAAAGACTTCCGTCACTTCCTCCAGGATGGGAAAACAATCCCCAAGCACAAAGTCTTGAGTATTCGAAATCCTATCTACCCTTTTAGAATGATAATCTAAGAACAAAGTACAATATATACCAACTCAAATTCTCAAAATACGGTGGACGTACAAATCACTTTATATGGAAATCACTATAAGCACAAAGACTTGTAACTCTTTCCAATTCCTAATTGAAAATCAAACTAATTCAATCTTTCAAACTTGTAGCACAAAGTCTACAAGAAATCAGATCAAAATCTTTTCACAACAGCTCCACAATATCACAAAGAAAACTTAGAATAATGCACCACTATGACATAAGAACACGATAATAACATGCAACAAGACTCAACACAAAGTTTGAAATCTCATATGAATTTTTTGTATTGCTTGGAAATTAAGTTTACATACACAAAGCACAAAGTATCTTTGCTGTAAATATCTGTAGATTTTTCTCTGTTGCCAAAAAGATGAAAATTACAATAGACTCCCTCAAGTATTTATAGAAGAGAAGCCTTGAGAAAAAGGTGGGAGGATCCCAACTAACTTGAGAAATTCTCTCAACCACTAACTAACTGCAATTGACTTATTCAACATTACAAGTCCTATTGTAATTTGACTTGTAATGTAATCACATGTAATTACATTTTACAAAAATGCAAGTGAAAGGAACACTTGCAATTACAATTTTTTCTTTTACATGTAATTTGTCAAAAAAAAATATAAAACATAACAAAAGTAAACTATGTGTCCCTCTATCAATGAAGTCATCATATTGCTACAAACTGCTCTTTAATCAACTCTCTTTTCCTTTTCACAATTCTAAGATGTCTTGATTCACTGTCCTATCTCAATAGACCTATATAGGACTGCCTTTGCATGTAACTAATTTCCATAGGTAAGAAGATCTTTTGATGAAGAATATCCTTTTTAAAGATCTCTTGGAAATATCATCACTTTCCCTTGGCATGAATGTCCTTTAGTCTGTTCAATTATTCTTTACTCTTGACAGATCTCTGTCTAGCTTTCTCGTGTCATTATCATTTGTAGTAAGACAACATAACTTTGACCTTCATTACATTGTTTATTCCATATCTTCATTTGAGTTTTCCATCCTATTCCTTTTCTCTTATCATCATACTTTGCCTTATGCTCACAAATTTCTTCATAGAACTGCAATTCGGGTCTAGGAAAACAAATTAAAAATTGCTGATAAAAGCAATTTTAGGTTTGGAAACCAACATTGCAAATAATTTTAGAACATACAAGAGATCATGTTACTTGCAATTTCCTTTCTGCACCCTGGTTTTGAGAATGATATTACAAGTGAAATGACTTGCAATCGGACTTTTTAAAGTTATTTGCAAGTAAATAGAATCTTGGAGCACACATTGCAAGTAAATAGAATCTTGGAGCACACATTGCAAGTTGTTGGGTAATAACAATAGTATTTCAGGTTTTTGAAATGTTATTGCAAGGGCGCACTTTGCAAGTGAAACATGGATATTACAAGTGAACTGAAGTAGGTCGAACCTTTCATCAGCAAATGCAAATCATTTTTTGAAAGAAAGCTTCATGCCCGAACTTGTAGTTGCGTCCCCAAGGTCCGATGGCAAGTAATGAACATGTAATATGCTTTCAACTTGTAAGTCGGGTTTTAAAACCCCCATTACAAGTGAAACATAAAACAAAAAGCAACTTTAAAGCGTCCCAACTTGTAAGTCAGGCTTTAGGACCCCCAACGCAAGTGACAAAAAGTAACTTAAAACCTCCTAACTTGCAATTCGGGTTTTAAGACCCCCAATGCAAGTAAAATGAAAATTATAAAATGACAAAAGGTGGTCTCACTTGCAATTTGGGTCTTGAGACCCCCATTGCAAGTTACAAACAAAACATAAAGACCTTAACTTGTAATTCAGGTCTTGAGACCCGAATTACAAGTTACAAGTTTATAAAGTGACTAAAAGCACTTTCACTTGCAGATCGGGTTTTAAGACCCCCAATGCAAGTAAAAAAATAAAACATAAAAAGTAACTTAAAAAGCTCATAAAGTGAAATCGGGTCTTGGGGACTTGATTGCAAGTGAACATATCACTTGCATTTTAGAACTTGAAACCCCCACACTTGCAGTAAGGTTTTCAAAACTCGAAATTGACCAAAAACACACAAAAAATGACTCAGATTTTCAAAAAAATGGATGAGAGTGAATGAAAAATGTTAGCCAAAAGGACTATTAAACACAAAAATTAAAATTCCCAACCTCTATACCTCGTAATATGTGCCTTGAGGCCTGAAAATGTCAAAATTTTCATGGGTTATCTCTAATTTTTGCATGTCAAAAATAAGGGAAAATAGCTGGCTCTGACTGGGGAACTGCCTTTGATTGTAGAAACAATTGAAGGGAGTAGAATCTTGAATCTCCAAGTGCCTTAGTATCCATTGGGTTACAGAGTCAAGCAACAATTAACATAAAATGAAAGAAAAGGATGACACGACTGACGCAAAGCAACTAAATGGAAAACAGGACACAGACCTGTGCAACTGCACTTATTGAAAAGATAAAAACCTACCTAATTGAAACTAACCAAGAAAGAAATGCTTTCAAATGAAACCATTTATTGGCTCAATAAAATAATTGCCTTTCTTCAACAACTTATGGTACCTTGCTTGATTGTAGGCAACTTTGTATAGATGAAGCATGAACAAGGGTATCAAAACTTGATGTAGTACCCTTTTGAAGAAATGAACAAATTCACTTTTCTCTTGAGATGAATCATATGTACTGTTGCTTTAAAATGGATTTTTGAAACCAAACTGTTCTTGCTCAGTTGCAACTGCTTCTTTGGCTTCTTTTTGAAGTATATCTTCATGTTCAGGTACAAGTGGAACCTTTGATTTCCCATCAGCTTCCAACCAAGCAAGATGTCTTATGGGGCATCCCCTTGATCAGAAAAAAACTGAATTCTTCTTACCAGCCGCTATTTGAACTAGTTCATCAACCATGACAACCTCATGATCCTCAATATGTTGTTCACAAACTTCTGATTTAAGAGAGTTGTCATCAAGACTTTAGAAAAAATCTTCTATAGTACTCATGAAATGATCTTCATCAAGTTTTGGGGTAGATCTCTTATGCATAACATGTTCTATTTCAACCTTAAAAGAACTTTCTTGAGGACCCGAAAAAATATCAAAACTTTCACCTTGGAAAATAGACTCTTGATTTTCATCTTTCTCAAGTTTCTCATGATCTTCTAACTTATGGGATATTGGTTTGGCATAAAAAATTGAACAAAAAGATTCCACTTCATCCCAAAACATATCCTCTTCAATACCTTCTTTGCTCTTTTGAATAGGAGAGCTGAACTTTGCTTTATGACAACTTTCAAGAAAATCTCCAAACTCCAAAATAGAATTATCCCCATGTTCTAAAACTATTGTTGATGCTGCTTTGAGTAGATTTTCTTCATCATTCTCCACATAAGAGGGTAATTCATCAAACCAAACTACATAAACCTCATTTTTATCTTCATACTTTTCACATCCCATGACGTGATTGTCCTCCTTCATCAACACCTTAGAAAGGTGGCCTTCAACCTCTTGTTGTATATTATTCATGATATCCAATATTGTCTTTTCTTTTTGTTCAACAAATTTCTAGAACTACAGAAACCCGATTTGAGAGTCACCAACTATGTCTGCTACCTTCTCTTGGAAGAGACCAACAAGATCACTTTGTTCAAGATCAGAATCCTACACTGCTGCATTTGTTGGTGGTGCCTCAAGAGCAAGCCCTTTTGGTGTTGACGATAACTTTCCCTGATTCTCATCAGCAAAAATATGAGAAGTAGGTAGATATGGACTTCTTGGAACATCTTCTTCATAAGGGGAAGAGAATTCACCTTGAGCTATTTTCTTTTTGAGGGCAAGCAACTCATTAGCCAACCTTTGCACCATGGGATCTGTTCTTCTGGTAGACCATGATCCCAAAGAATATTTTTCTTTGAACTCATTTGGATCTATCTTTATTTGCCCAACAAGAATGAGATCGTGTTCAATTTCTGTCACCAAGGTTTGCGCAACTACGAGAGTAGCTGGAGTTGCTCTTCTCAATAGGAAACCAACCTCAGGTACTTGAGCATTTACAAAGAAAAATTTCAAATTCTCAGCTGTAGGTTGAGCAACAGTTGGAATTCTTTGTGTCAGCTTGTTGAAGTAAGCAATGAACTTGCGCATAGGCATGTGAGATTCCTTCTTCAACTGGGTGAGCTAAGCCAACAACGCATGAGCATTTTCAGGAGGCTTGAACCTTCCTTCAAACTTGGCTATGAGAGTTGCCCAATTTGTGATGGTGCGTGATGCCAGATGATAAAACCAATCTGCAGCAACGCCTTGGAGAGTCTCCACAAATAGCCTTACAACTACATCTTCATATTCAACACCATGAAATCCACAAGCACTGTAGAAAGTAGCAACATGCTTATAAGGATGTTGTTGTCCATCACTAAAGAACTTGGGAAAGTTCTTTCGTGAGCCTTCAGGTTTGAGCATGTAGGGGTAGAGCTAAACTCAACGAACCAAAAGCATTTCCCCAAGGACCTTGAGCAACCATTTACATGTCCTTGGTGAAAGCTTGGAAAACTTACAAGAAAATAAATTACAATGAATAGGAGACGAGTATACTTCAAAAGAAAGCGTGAGGCTTTCAAATGTGTATTGTGTTATTTCCCCAACGGAGTCACCAAAAACTGTTGGTTGAAAATTTTGTATATCTTGAGGATATACAAGATTGTGGTTTCAGCCATAGTACGCGATATAAAACTATCCTAATTAAGGGAAGGCTCCCCCTTTACTACTAACTAACTTAGACTAATATGGGTAAGACGACAACCTTTACTCTTTCTTCAGGAAAGATTATATTCTTTTCTCCTCTCAGAAAAGTGATAATAACCTTTAAGACAATTATTACAATAGCTTGAAATGTAAATGAGAGAGAGGAAATGAAGTTTCCTGAAAGCACAAAGACTTCCGTCACTTCCTTCGGGATGGGAAAACAATCCCCAAGCACAAATTCTTAAGTATCTGAAATCCTATCTACCCTTTTAGAATGATAATCTAAGAATAAAGTACAATATATACTAGCTCAAAGTCTGAAAATACAGTGCACTTACGAATCACTTTATATGGAAATCACTATAAGCACAAAGACTTGTAACTCTTTCCAATTCCTAATCACAAATCAAACTAATTCAATCTTTCAAACTTGTAGCACAAAGTCTACAAGAAATTAGATCAAAATCTTTTCACAACAGCTCCACAATATCACAAGGAAAAATCAGAATAATGCACCACTAGGACATAAGAACACAGTAAGAACATGCAACAAGACTCAACACAAAGTCTGAAATCTCATATGCCTTCTTTGTATTGCTTGGAAATTAAGTTTACATACACAAAGCACAAAGTCTCTTTGTTGTAAATATCTGCAGAGTTTTCTCTATTGCCAAAAAGATGAAAATTACAATAGACTCCCTCAAGTATTTATAGAAGAGAAGCCTTGAGAAAAAGGTGGGGGTATCCCAACTAACTTGAGAAATTCTCTCAACCACTAACTAGCTGCAATTGACTTATTCAACATTACAAGTCCTATTGTAATTTGACTTGTAATGTAATCACATGTAATTACATGTTACAAAAATGCAAGTGAAAGGAACACTTGCAATTACAATTTTTTATTTTACATGTAATTTGTCAAAACAAAATATAAAACATAACAGAAGTAAACTATGTGTCCCTCTATCAATGAAGTCATCATATTGCTAGAAACTGCTCTTTAATCAATTCTCTTTTCCTTTTCACAATTCTAAGATGTCTTGATTCACCGTCCTATCTCAATAGACCTATATAGGACTGCCTTTGCATGTTACTAATTTCCATAGGTAAGAAGATCTTTTGATGAAGAATATCCTTTTTAAAGATCTCTTGGAAATATCATCACTTTCCCTTGGCATGAATGTCCTTCAGTCTGTTCAATTATTCTTTACTCTTGACAGATCTTTGTCTAGCTTTCTCGTGTCATTATCATTTGTAGTAAGACAACATAACCTTGAATTTATAATTACATTGTTTATTCCATATCTTCATTTGAGTTTTCCATCTTATGCCTTTTCTCTTATCATCATACTCTGCCTTATGCTCACAAATTTCTTCATAGAACTGCAATTCGGGTCTAGGAAAACAAATTACAAATTGCTGATAAAAGCAATTTTAGGTCTGGAAACCAACATTGCAAACAATTTTAGAACATACAAGAGATCATGTTACTTGCAATTTCCTTTCTGCACCCTGGTTTTGAGAATGATATTACAAGTGAAATGACTTGCAATCAAACTTTTTAAAGTTATTTGCAAGTAAATCATATCTTGGAGCACACATTGCAAGTTGTTGGGTAATAACAATAGTATTTCGGTTTTTGAAATGTTATTGCAAGGGCACTTTGCAAGTGAAACATGGATATTACAAGTGAACTGAAGTAGGTCGAACCTTTCATCAGCAAATGCAAATCATTTTTTGAAAGAAAGCTTCATGCGCGAACTTGTAGTTGCGTCCCCAAGGTCTGATGGCAAGTAATGAACATGTAATATGCTTTCAACTTGTAAGTCGGGTTTTAAAACCCCCATTACAAGTGAAACGTAAAACAAAAAGCAACTTTAAAGCATCCCAACTTGTAAGTCGGGCTTTAGGACCCCCAACGCAAGTGACAAAAAGTAACTTAAAACCTCCTAACTTGCAATTCAGGTTTTAAGACCCCCAATGCAAGTAAAATGAAAATTATAAAATGAAAAAAGGTGGTCTCACTTACAATTTGGGTCTTGAGACCCCCATTGCAAGTTACAAACAAAAGATAAAGACCTTAACTTGTAATTCAGGTCTTGAGACTCGAATTACAAGTTACAAGTTTATAAAGTGACTAAAAGCACTTTCACTTGTAGATCGGGTTTTAAGACCCCCAATGCAAGTAAAAATATAAAACATAAAATGTAACTTAAAAAGCTCATAAAGCGAAATTGACCAAAAACACACCAAAAATGACTCATATTTTCATGAAAACGGACGAGAGTGAATGAAAAATGTTAGCCAAAAGGACTATAGACCCAAAAATTAAAATTCCCAACCTCAGTACCTCGTAATATGTGCCTTGAGGCCTAAAAATGTCAAAATTTTCATGGGTTATCTCTAATTTTTGCATGTCAAAAATTAGGGACATCACATCAGACTTTGCGGAGCCTCTCACATCAGGCTTCCCTTAGGAACAAGCACCTGGGGCACTTCCTTTGCAAGTCCAAGGACTTGTAAAGCACTTTTATCCTAAGATCTCTTTGTTCAACTCTGTAGGACCGAGCACTTGTAAAGTCTTTTGTTCACCTTTCTGTACGTTTGAGGGCCTGTAACACATTTTGTTCAACTCTCCTCAGAACCGAATACCTGTGGAGATGTCTCCTCTTCCCGTGCTTTCGAGTGGTTCAAATTGTGGTATGCTTCCTCGATGGTTCAGGTATACATTTCTCAACTTTCACTCTACCTTAGTGAGCATTCGTTAACACTTATGCTCACTAAAGTGGGGGAAAAAATGTAATAGCATGAATTTTCACCCCTTGGAAATTCTCCATTTACACCCCTTACCTTAGAAAAATAAAACCCGATAATGCTATTCCATGTCCTCCATCCACTCTCCATCCATTTCATAGCTGTCTGTAATGTTGGTGGGGGAATTCTATTGGGGATGCTAGCACAACATCTAGACATCTGCACGGTGCAGTGCCATCCTGACATGATTCCTACCTCTGAGATCTACAGAGGCGTTACACTTCTCCATTGGCGACGAAGCATAATGCCTCTACCCCTTCGATCAACCTTGAATGACTCTTTTGGCTCCCTTTCATCTTCAAAACACAATCTCATTCATTCAATTCATCTTCTACACATTCATTCGATCTTCTTCATAGTTCTACACACTTCTTGATCTTTTCCAGCATTCTACTCACTTCATTTACAACATTTTTCACCATCTTTGAAGCTCCAAGTTGACACTCTGCTGGTTTTACTCCTCTCGTTGTTGCGACAACGTTAGCATTCACAAGCTTGCGAGCTCACATATTCCTTCACATGCCTTGAGAGCATCCTGTTGGGAAGGTGATATCCAATCATTTAGCATTGTTACATATTTTTTTTCATAGCATATTGTTGTTAGCATAACACATGGTACTTCCATTTCAATACTTTATTTATTGTTTGTATTCTAGCTATTTGTGGAGGTGGGAACACTGAAACAGGGGTTTGACTGTGGCAAGCCCCAAAATAGCCCTAACATTTTTCCCCGTTCTTTTTTGTGTAGGTATTTTGTTTGTGTGGAGCTTGCGGGAGGCTGGACCGACTGTAAGTTGGATTTCTACCACCTTTGCTTTCATCAAATTCTATCTTTCAAGTTAAAGTATTCTTCTTATTGTTTCAATAGTTTAGTTGCTTTATGTTCCTATTATTGTGTTGTACTGTACTTATCAGGTCGTTAGCAAGTTCTTTGTTAGTTCTGATTGTACTTTGTACTCTATGTTCGTACAAACGCTAGTGATTGATTGGGATGCGAGCACGCTGCACTGTTGTCTGTCTTTTATGTTGAAGTCCTTTGGAAAAGAGCTACCTAAGTTGTCCAAAATTTGAAATTTGCTCACGTAACTTCCTAAACCTCTCGGGTTGATAGAAGGAGAGAGGCAGATCAGTTGTCCTTCCTTTTCATCCCCTCAAACATCAAACCTATCTTAAACAATCCTTTAGCATGAGGTAGATTAGGGAAGCTGGTTGTTCTAGACCCTCCCATGACTCAGGGTCCAAGGAACTCGGTCCCCCTCCTCTACAAGCATAATGGTCTATTGTTGTGGCTGCAAGGGCTACTGTGGCTGAAGATAATTCATGTTTTGATTTTGCCACTACTGAACTCTTTGCCACTGAGGTTGCCATTAGTTTTGTTGGGGTGGCCATTTAGAATTATATCCTTGGTAATTTTGTGATGGCCACATGTTTTACTGCTATTGATTCCAATTGGTTTGAGGAATTTTCCATTGTTGATTTTACATATTGGCCCAAGACTGAAGATTCTAATTAGGAAGATTTGAATTGTTACTAGGAAATGACATGTTGTAATTCAAAGGATCTTGAGGCATACCTTGTCTTGGCTACTATGGTTTCCTTTGAGCTATGTAGTGTACTTGTCCATCTTCACCTTTTAATGCATGAAAGTCTGATGTCTCTTGCTTATCTTCAAATTTACTAGCCACCTTCTTACACTTGCAATTAGTCTTCCTTTGTCGACAATGTGGGAAATATTCTGTAAGAGCTGCTTCTGCCTCTTCTTGATTCTTTTTGATATGGAGGGTGTCTAACTATGTCACAACATGACTGATAATATCCTCCTTCATAGTTGACAAAAGATTACTCAATTCAACTCTTGAGACTCCATTGGATGGTTTGCTGATGGAAGATGTCCTATCTCCTCTAACCTTTTTTTGTGAAAGACATTGAATAGTTCCTGCATGCCTTGCAGATCTCCTCAAATGGTGCTTGACAGATATCTCCTACCCCAATGAGGTTAAGTGCATCCATGCAATCCTCATTAATCCCCCTTAAAAATATCAATGTTAAAGACTCATCAGAGAGTTTGTTTTGGTGGGATTTCTTAAGGAAAAATGTCATCTCTCTTTCTAGCTATCCCTCTACAATAGTCCTAGTATTTCTCTAGGAACTTTGTCTTCATGGTATTCCAATTTGGAACAAAATATCTTCCCAAACCCATAAACCATCTCAGAGAAGCATCCTTCAATGTTGTTGGGAATAGTTTGAGCCTATATGCATAAGTAGTATAATCATAATTTCTACATAACACATCAAACTCAGAAAGGAAGGTATCTAGATTCCCCGTGAAAAACCCATAGAAGACAAGTATTGTTGAAGGCGATATATTCTTCATCGTAGTTTCTCTCTCCTAGTTGGAAATGGAGAACTCAATAGTCACACGCTCTAGTGGGTCTTCTATAGTAGCATCAACCATGGTGATGATTTGTGTACGGGAAGTTTCCTCTGTATCTAATGTGGATATTGGTGTCAAGGACGATTCTTCTTCAGGAATACCAAGCTCGCTTTATTCACTTTGATTACTAGTATCCTTTAAAGCTTCGTGTGTTGAGAGGGAAAATCTTCCCAAAGCATCTCGTCACCTCGACATACAATAGTTGTAACTCTTTGGATCATATGCTCCTACATAGTGTTAGTAAAACATTTTTGTGTTGATGGATTAAAACCTAATTATTCTAATGCTAAAATCAAAACATTTAAACTATGAAAGCTTGAAATTACACAAGAGAACCTTGAATATAGCACGATCCCCGACAACAACACAAAATGTGTAAGGCCTCAACTAATGCTCAGTCAACTTGGTGCTAGACACACAATTCAAAGGAGTTCCTAGCCGAACAGTTCACTAAACCCTCGCAAAGACTTCATTTAATTATCAACCAGTGCTTCGTAAACTTTTGATGATGCTGGCACTGTATGTGCATTCATGGACTCTATTTGACCTATATCAGTGAGTATAGGTGGTTTACATAGGTATATGAAAATTGTAAAGGTTGGAAAAGTAAATAAAGCATTAACTTGCAAAAAAAGGGAAATAACTTAATCTGCTATTGATGCTACTGGTACCTATAGCTTAACATTGTAACTGTTAATTGCTAAACTTGAACTCTACAATTCAGTAACACTATTGAATCTTACTTCTAACTACTTGACCTTTCCGAAGAATGAATCAAGAACACATTACATAGCATATTTCATGATACATGATATCATTCATGTGCATGTAATTGAGAATCTACTTGAAATAAATGCAACAATGTAATCTTCTAATATAATAACATAAATTAAGGTGGGTAAATAGTACCTCGAGTGGCCCTTGCTCGAGTTGTTGTACCCATAGGAAAAATCAAATATGTGATACTTGAAATCAACTAATTGTATACACTCAAATTTTGTATGGAGAAATCAATTAAATACAAGTTATTTAATTAATAATCTTTAATTCTTCTACTTATAAATAAATTGAAAATTTTATTTATATAGTTCATTTTCTCTAATTCTTCCTATTCTTAAATCATTTTCTTCACGTCTTAATTAAATGAAACAAATTTAATTAGTTTGTTTTATTTAATTAACTTCCTCTCATTAAATTTGAATTCTAAATTTTAATTTAAGCACATTTCTACTAACTTCTTTCCACCTTCCACCTCATCATGTGTCTCAAGAAATTAAATATTTTTAATATTCAAATCTGACATTTATCCTCAACAAATTCTAACCAATTTGGGACACTTGGCCTTCATCTCCATTTGATTACTCTTCACACTTGGCAGTTTGTTCTTCTAAAGGGAACATACTTCCCCTTTTCTCTCTAACCTCTTCATCTTCAACCGTTCATTCTCTAGATTAAATCCAGACCGTTGATTTCTGCCACCTAGGCTCATGCTTTATAAAATCTATAAATAGACCCTCATTTACAACAAAAACATATATAGAGAGCTGAGCATAATTACACTCTGTAGAATTTTCATTAGCATTATCATTTTAGTATTGTCATTTTAGCATTAGCATTTTAGTATTAAGTAGTTTTATCATGGAATTACCTTTAGCAACATCCTAATTATAATAGTTTAATCATATCATTTCATTAGCAACATCATAGCAGCCTCATTATCTTTGCATCTCATCTACAACTAGTTTAGCAATCACATAATGTAGGAAACATTTCTTGCATTTCCAACATCTCTCATTCTTCAGGTTGCCATTTGGAAAGTCATGTGCACAAACAATTTGAGAGCAAAATGACTTAAAGAATCCTTGGAGATAGAGGACAATGAGACGCCATTGGGGAATTGTTTGTTTCAATTTGATTATTGTTATTTGAATTCCTTGATATAATGTTTCATTGGTGTGTTGTATAGGTTTTACTTTACTTATTCACATTATTTATACTGACATTAAACTGGCACCCACTGTGGGGCCTAGCCTCATTTTTAACATTTTTTGGCAAGTTTTTGTCAAAAGGTTTGTTCATGAGTTTTGATGTAGTGCACCTGAAGCTTCTTTCAACGCATAGGTGGTGACTTTCGTCACATCCAGGCCTTGTTATAGTTCATACACAACATCTTTCAGTGCATCTACCTCCTCTTTTGACGCATATACAGGATTTGACTTCCCTTTTCTTGTCTTTCCAGAATAGCACATTTAGGGTGTTTAATAGCGCATACACTAAATGTTTTAGCGCATATACCTTTATTTGCAGAAACTTAAAATTCTGGAGACTAATCTATATCTTTTTGTTTTACAGGTGCTTTATACGCTGTCAAAGACAACATCTGAGACTACTAATGGTGTTTGCAGGGGCTGGAGTTATTTTCCTTTGATTAAATTAGGCATCTAGTTTAATTACAAGGTTAATGAACAAAATGAATGTTGTATTTGTAAAGTGATAGGCCTATGCTCTCCCCTTTACCGGGTGACCAAAATGTCATACTCACTCTTTCATTTTATTGCAATAGCACCTTTAGAAGGCTTGCTATAGTGGGAAAAAGTACTCACCCTACGGGAACAACCTAAGTGGGAACAACTAAAGCCAAGTATTCCAACTCACTATAATCAAACGTGATTGTGATGTAAGTCACATTCAACGATAGTGTACATTGATAGTCATCCCAAAAGCCTTTGTTCTAAAGGTTGGGAGGCCTCTTGAGGGAGCTTATCATTTGTTGCACTGAACGAAAACCCTTACTAAGAAATTTAAGTGTAGTAGGCTCCAACTGAGTCAATTTTAAAACATTATAATATTCACAGTTCAAGGGGAGGGAAGAATCTGCCCACGAGATACTCACCATATAACTACTAGGGATTTCTAGCCAAAAGTGGAGGATTCAATTTTGGTTAAGACTCAGAAAAGGAAAAAACACGCGCGCCATCTAGGGGGTGACAAGGCTGTGTGAGCTGACATAGTTCTAAGATGTGGGCTATGATGTTATTAATGACCCTTGACATTAGGAGAGTTTGACTGATCTGTTTGCTATTTGTTCAATACCAGTGGAAATCAAAGGGATTGGACCAGATTCTAGAACATACACTTGATGTTTAGATCATAGGATGAAACAACTGTTTTACTACTTTCTTTTGTGTTTGAAACCATTGTTCAAAAGATTGTCCAATTTAAAAACACCCAATTCACTGATTCAAAAACAAGAAAACCAGACAAACTTTAAAAAACAAGTGACATTTCTAGTTTAGCACATAAGATTTATGTTCTAGTGCATTTACCCCATCTTTCAGCGCATAAGCTTTCTCTTCTAGCGCATTCATCCCATCTTTCAACGCATAAGCTTTCTGTTCCAACACATTTACCTAATCTTTCGGCACATAAGCTTCTTGTTCCAGCGCATTTAAGTGATAGTCTAGCGCATATAGTTTCTATTCTAGCGCATTTACCTCATTTTTAGCGCATATACTCCCTGTTTTAGCACATTCACCTGATACTCAAACAAAGAGCTAAATTGAACTTCTGTCTGACAATTAGAATCATATTTAGGGATCCTTTTCAAAGTAGAGATTATTCCTCATTACAACACTAGTTTAAAACTTGAAGAAACTGGATTTTGCAAGTATAATCACTTTAACTAAACTTGGATCAAACAACTTAAAATGCCCAATCACGAATCTCATCTCTAATTGTTAGCTAAGTTTCATCATCAGGATCTATCATCCTTCATCATGAAACAAATGCTTTACATCAGATTTAACCATAGTCTCATCAATAGGATCCATCATCCTATTTGACTTAGGTATTTCATTGGCACTCCCAAAACAAAGATCAAAGTATAGCAAACCTTTAACACTTGCATGCTCGTTTTAATAAGAGCTCAAAAAAAAAACTTAGAGAAAAGGAAATTGAAACCCAAACCATCATGGCAGAAGGAGAAGAAAATCCCTTCCATAGATTTCACCAACTTGAAACAGATGAGATAACTGAAGAGGACATTCAACAAGCTCAACAAGAACCTAAATTTCACAAGTTCATGGAGAAGATTCTAGAAAAGAATGGAGAGAAATACTTTTTTAATGCTGGAAAATAAAGGTGTAAAACTACCCAATGACTTCGATGTAAATCAATTGAAGGGAGCTCCCAAGAAAACAGAAGCTGACTCACAAATCACAGATCCAGTGAATGCTTTAACTCAACAAATGCAAAATATTCAACAACAAATCCAAGACATGCAAAGAGGAACAACCAAGAGATATTTGTTGCAAGACATTTGTCCTTATCCTTTTGACAAAAATATGAACATGATACCTTTTCCACCAAATTGTGATCTTCCAAAATATGACAAATACAATGGAAAAACTGATCCTCAAGATCATGTAAGAGAATTCTGCACTTTGAGTTTGGAATTTTCACATGAAGAGACCTATCTAATGAGATTATTTCTAAGAAGTTTGGGTGGTCAATGCATGGAATGGTTTTCAAAACTCCCACCAGGTATTAGATCATTTGAGGAGCTAGTAAATAAATTTATCTCCCAATATTAATACAACATTCAACATGAAATAACCATAAAATATCTCTGTAACACAAACCAGAAAAGTGGTGAATCATTTCTTACATTTTTAAAAAGATGGAGACAATTATTTGCTAGATATGCCTATCTTATACCTAAGAAAGAAAAGATGGAGATCTTCATTGACAATCTCAACAATGAAATGAGTTATAGACTCCAATTGCAATGTGCATCCAACTTTGAAAATATGATTGAAAATAGGATTAAGATTGAGGAAGCCTTGGTTAAAAGAGGAGTATTAAAAATCTACAACGAAGGAACAAAAACTGCTAACTCTTCTAACCATCATAACAACAATGAAAAATAAAATTCTAGACAAGAAACAAGACTGCTAGTAATGATGGTGCAATTGATATGCATAATATAAAACTAGTCTTCAATTTATCCAGTACTACGCTAAAAAATAATCAAAACAACAGTGAATCTAAACCAGCTCCACCACCACAACGCAGTAAATTCATGCCTTTGGGATAGTCACTTGAATCAGTGTTGAAGGAGCTTCTTGTAAACACACTCATAACATTACCAGAGGCACAATATTTTGAACCACGAGTTAAACCATCATGGTGGAACGATGCATATTACTATGATTTTCATAGAAACAAAGGCCATAAAACAAATGATTGTATGCAATTGAAAAATTTGGTGCAAGACTTGATAGACAAACGTGAAATATTGATAGAAGGACCTCAAACAAATGTTGATCATGGAGCATTTGAAAACCCTTTGCCCAACTATGAAAAAGGAGAATCCTGTTTGACAAACAAAGGGAAAAATGTGAATTATGCTTATGATACTACAATCCTTCACATTGCTGTAGTTGATAACCAAATCAATTGCACCAAAATCAAGGATAAACAAGACATTTATGCAATGTGCATCCAAAATTTTGAAAATGCTGATTGAAAAATCAGATTTAAGATTGAGGAAGCCCTATTAAAAAGAGGAGCATTAAAAATCTACAACGAAGGAACAAAAACTGCTAACTCTTCTAACCATCATAACAACAATGAAAAATAAAATTCTGGACAAGAAACAAGACTGCTAGTAATGATGGTGCAATTGATATGCATAATATAAAACTAGTCTTCAATTTATCCAGTACTACGCTAAAAAATAATCAAAACAATAGTGAATCTAAACCAGCTCCACCACCATAATGCAGTAAATTCATGCCTTTGGGATAGTCACTTGAATCAGTGTTGAAGGAGCTTCTTGTAAACACACTCATAACATTACTAGAGGCACAATATTTTGAACCACGAGTTAAACCATCATGGTGGAACGATGCATATTACTATGATTTTCATAGAAACAAAGGCCATAAAGCAAATGATTGTATGCAATTGAAAAATTTGGTGCAAGACTTGATAGACAAACGTGAAATATCGATAGGACCCCAAACAAATGTTGATCATGTAGCATTTGAAAACCCTTTGCCCAACTATGAAAAAGGAGAATCCTCTTCGACAAAGGGAAAAATGTGAATTATGCTTATGATACTACAATCCTTCACATTGCTGCAGCTGATAACCAAATCAATGACACCAAAATCAAGGATAAACAAGACATTTCTGCAATTGATAGTCAAGTCAATGTCATCAAAATCAACGATAAACAAGAAAAACTACCAGTAAATGTGAACACAAGAGTGTAGTCCAAGTTTGTATTGAAAGGAAGTACATCTAAAACACCTACTACTCCTTCAAATCAATACAATATCATAGACCAATTGCAAAAGATTCTAGTGCGAATATCCATACTAGAACTTCTTAAAATTTCACCAGCCCATAAGGAAATTCTGGAAAAATCTTTGGTGGACACCACAATACCAACTAATTTGGAAGTTTGTCAATTCCAAGCCATGGTGGGACATTTGACTGCACCCCATTGTTTATCATTCTCGGAAAACAATGATGCATCCCTCACTCATCCACACAACGCTTTGCTCCATATTGAGGTTATAATCCATAAGCATCGGGTCAAACACGTTTTAATAGATGGAGGAGTTGGTCTAAATATATGCACTTTAAAGCTTATCCATGCATTGGGATTTTCAGAAAATGCAATAGATTCCAGAAGAAATATCACCATAAAAGCTTATGATGATGAAGAAAGATCCTCTCAAGGACTGATAGCATTTCCCATTCAAGTGGGACTAGTTCAAAAGGATGTGATCTACCAAGTTTTGGACAAGGATTTGACCTACAACATACTCTTGGGTCGACCTTGGATCCATGAAATGAAAACAATACCATCAACATACCATCAATGCTTGAAATTCCCTTACAATGGACAAGAGATCACAATTTCAACATATTCTAATAATCCTCAATACTGCAACACTCTCAAGACAGTCCAAGATGTTTTTGTATCGCATAACAGAGAAACTCAAACTTCTATTTCATCAAGTAATGAAATCCAACTCAATTCTTTGTCAAAACAGTTTGAGAAAAAGGTTCAATCGAAAGATAAAAGGCATTGGTGATCCCATTTCCTCAAGTAATGAAGGCCAACTCAATTCTTTGTCAAAACAATTCGAGAAAAAGATTCAGTTGAAGGATAAAGGCATGGGTGACTATTCTTTTGAATAGTCCTTATGTCTCTCACAGCTACTACCTTCTCCAAAATCATATGGAAAACCATCAACATCTAGACAAAAATCTTCACAACCCATCACGATCTTTGATGGTAAATTTGTAAAAGCAGGTACTCGAGTTGATGAATCTGAGGACAAAGACATTCTAAATTGGCTTTACAAAGATGAAAAAAAATCCCATGCAACAACTTCTAGTATACCAACAGAGCAATATGGTAAAGGGTTTACAATCTTAGAAAAGATGGGATATGAAGGAAAAGGTCCTATTGGTTAACGAAAAGAAGGCATTGTGGAACCAATTCAAGCTATCATACTCAATGCAAAAGACAAGATAGGATTAGGATACAAAGAAGACAAAAGAAGAAACCACTCAATAGATTTGTGAGCGAATCCTCAAATTGCAAGCTAGTTCTGAAACATACTCAAATGAATATGAATGGGATTCACTATCTAAAGTATCTTTTCAAGACAAAGAAATCGATGTGATAAAGAGGTATGCACCCATACGTATGGAGGGACAAAGTTCAGGGTCTAGACCACTTGAATTTGGCTCACTACATATCAATGAATCTAGTGAGGATGATCAAACATCGACTGAGATAGATGATTAAGAGGAGAATACCATTATAGACATTAATGTTGCTATCAAACACCTTGAAAACGTTTCCATCATGACCCTCACTTCCTTTGACCTTGACCAATCTGACGATTCCTTACCGTTGATACATCCCGAACTCATTGACTGGGAACAAACCGAGTTGCTTGATATCCCTATCTTTTCAGATGATGATGCCATTTTCAATTTCCTTTGTTCGAAAAATCCAAAAACAAGTTCCACCAATGAATTTCACAACGAAGCTTCAAACCAGGGGAGTGCCAACTCTCTTAGTTGCAAAATAAAGAATACAAAAAATTGATCTAATGGTGAAAACCATGCAATGGTATTATTAGATCATGAAAAAGTAAAAACAAAGAGCGTATCCAATGGTGAAAACCTCTCCGAGCCACTCAAGGATGAGAGATTTGACACTCTTCCTGAGCATTATCAAGAAAGATCTTCAGTATTGGTATTACAGAAACAACAAAGACCATACACCTAGCTGCATCCATGACAAAAAGAAAAGTCAAATTTCACCAAATGCTTTGAAGAAAGACAAATCAATATTGCTTGGTCCTATGCTGAAATTCCAGGAACAAATCCAGATCTAATAATGCATCATTTATCCATAGCACCTGGAGTGAATCTAGTAAAGCAGAAATTGAGAAAAATGCATCCACACATTGCCCTACTACTCAAAGTAGAATTGAAAAAGTTATTAGATGCAGGGTTCATCCAACCAATTGATTATGCATAATGGATTTCAAACATTGTACTAGTCTCCAAACTAGAAAAAAACATCAGAATATGCATAGATTTTAGGGATCTTAACAAGGCTTGTCCAAAGGATGACTTTCATTTGCCCAATATAGACACCATTGTGCATTTAATAGCAGGACAATGCTATCACTCATGGAAGGTTTTTCAGGCTATAATCAGATCAAAATTGCACCAGAAGATCAAGACAAAATAACTTTCACATGCCCATGGGGTACATTTTGTTGGAATATCATTCCTTTTGGATTAAAGAATGCAAGAGCCACCTATCAGTGTGCAATGAGAACAATCTTTCATGACATGATGCACACATTCATGGAGGACTATGTGGATGACCTGCTATCAAAATCATTCACCAGGGAAGGACATATGGAAATCTTGGATGAAATCTTTACTCAATTGGAAAAGTTCAATGTGCGATTAAATCCAAAGAAGTGTGTATTTGGAGTAACATCAACAAAACTATTAGGATACATAGTCTCAGCTAAAGGTATCAAAGTAGATCCAACAAAAGTTCAAGCAATCATGGAAATGCCACCTCCTAAGAACATTAGCCAACTAAGATCTCTACAGGGAAGATTCCAATCCATTAGAAAATTCATCATGCAACTGGTGGACAAAAGTCATCCTTTTACTCATTTGTTACACAAGAATGTTTCTTTTAGATGGGATGAAAAATGTGAAGCTTCCTTTAATCAATTGAAACAATATCTGATGAATCCACCTATATTGGTACCACTAATAGAGGGAAAACCACTTCTACTCTACATAGCAACTACTAAGGTATCTCTGGGAGCTTTTCTAGCACAAGAAGACTCTACAGGAAAATAAAGGGCTATCTACTACATCAACAAAACACCGAGTGGCTATGAACTTAACTACACATTCATTGAAAAATCTTGTTTGGTAGTGGTGTTTTCTACTCAACAATTGTGACACTATATGTTAACACATACTGTCAAACTAATAGCCAAGATAGATCCATTAAAATATCTACTTAGCAAAGCCACACTAATAGGAAGATTAGCAAAGTGGGCAATAATATTGAGTGAGTTTGACATTCAATATGTGGATAGAAGAGCAATCAAGGGCCAAGCAATAGTAGACCAGTTAGCTGAAGCACCATTGCAAGATGACCACCCTATGCACATTGAATTCCCAAATGCAAATGTCCTCACAATGACAACACAACATTGGATATTATACTTTGATGGATCTTACACTCAACATGGATCGGGTGTTGGAATCCTATTTGTTACTCCTCAAGGACACACTATCCAAAAATATTATAGGTTGATGTTCCCTTGCACAAACAACATGGATAAATATGAAGCACAAATCATTGGTATCAAGGTAACAGTGGAATGTAAAATCATAGAATTACAAGTTTATGGAGATTCTCAATTAGTCATCAATCGGGTTAATGATAATTATCAAACAAAAGATGACAAGTTGATGCCATACAAGAGAATGGTAGATGACTTCAAGAAATAATTTGTTGAGATCAAGTTTGAACAGATTCCAAGAGTAGACAACAAAGTTGTAGATGCCATGACAACCATTGCTTCTCTTTTACAAATACTAGAAAAACAAAATCGTTATGAATTCATGGTGGAATAATTATTTAATCCCGCATATGAAAATCCTGAATCCCAAGTCATGTGCCATCTAGTTGATGTTGATTCTTCAATCTATGGGAAAATTTATACCTATCTAAGAGACAATACCCTTCCACTTGATCTATCCTGGAACTAAAAATGCAACTTTATTTGTCAGGTAGCCCAACACACCCTGATAGTTGATACATTTTGTCGACGAGGTCTCGATGGTATTCTCCTCCGATTTCTTGAACGTGATGAATCTAAAACCACTTTATGAGAAGTTCATGAAGGTATTTGTGGTACTCATTCAAGTGGTCTTACTCTAGCTAAGAAACTCCCACGCTTGGGATATTATTGGACGAACATGGAGAAATAATCTTTTCAATTTGTTAAGAAGTGCAAGAAGTGTCAAGTCCATGGAAATATCATACATGCACTGACACATGAGCTGCAACCATTCACATCGACCTGGCCTTTTTGTCAATGGGGACTTGATCTTGTGGGTAAGATTCATTCATCTTCCTCTAATGGAGATAAATTCATAATCATAGCCACTAAGTATTTCACAAAGTGGATTGAAGTTGTCCCTTTAACCACGATCACTGGTAAACAAATTGACTCTTTCATCCTGAACTACATTGTCTTCCGATATGGCATCCCTAGCTCCATTGTCATTGACAATGGTAGACCCTTCAAAAACTAAGATGTACAAGAAATTTGTGAAAAATTCCATATCCAACACTGATTTTCCACACCCTATTACCCTCAAGGGAATGACCAAGAAAAAGCTTCAAATAAGACCATTTTGAAAATATTGAAGAGAACTGTCAATGATGTTGGACGTGACTAGTATGTTCAACTAAGCCCTACCTTGTGGACATACCGTACTAGCATCCACACCCCTATAGGAGCCACACCATATGCCCTTATGTATGGATCATAAGCCATCTTTCCCATTAAGGTTGAGTTACCTTTACTCTGGGTGTCATTGAAAGGAATCATTTCAGAGGAAGACTATCGAGTATCTAGACTATAGGAGTTGGAATTTTTGGATGAATTCCGTCATCATGCTATTGATCATCTAAAATATTATCAACAAAGAATGTCAAGGAGCTATAATCACAAGGTAAGACCAAGAACATTTTAGGTTGTCGACTTGGTCCTAAAAGAGAATCCTCACAATCAACAGGATCGGGAAAAGAAGGGAAAATTTGAACCTAATTGGCTAGGTCATTTTCTCATTGTATCAGTATATGGATCTGGAGCATATCAGTTATCCACACCCGAAGGGGACCTGTTTGAAGAATCTATCAAAAAAATTCATCTCAAGAAGTTTTATATATAACTCATCCAATGCATAGTTCAAAAAGCTGAAACCAAAAAAATCAAAAAGTTGAAAAAATCCAAAATAATCAAAAAGTTGAAAAATCCAAAAAAAATCAAAAAACTGAAAAAATCTAAAAAAAAGTCAAAAAGCTA
>VDFB02287423.1:0-43583 GCA_007258455.2 Sequoia sempervirens
TAGATATGTTCCTCAACCACTGATCCAACTATATAGACTCGGGAGGAGTTTTATTTGCATAAGGACTAAAAACATAAATTAAATGTAGATGTCCACTCTCCTTCAAAATAGAGAGAGACAAAGTTGTTGCAACTAAAACTATAATTGAAAAAGATAGAAGACACTTTTCCCTAACGGTTTGACATAGATGTGCTCTATGAGAAAAGTCACGTTAGCTTCCTTATCAATACATACTTCTTCCTCCTATTGTCTTATTGGATGATCTAGTGACTCACTATTGACTACTTCAATGATCGATTTCATTATTTCTTGAAACTATCACATTCTCAGTGTTTTGGACTCTCCCCTTTAATCTGCTTAGAATCATTTTGTTGCAGACTGGTCAATCTAGTTGTTGTGGGTTACAATTCTTTTGGCTACAAGAATTTAGTTTCATCTAAAGTATACACATCATTAATCAACCATGAATTAACGCAAAATCATATTGAATTTCATAAATATTCACACATTTATCCATGCAAACACCATCACATCATAATTATATTTCCACATGGTAAAGTCTGGTTTAGGATGCATAAAAGACAAAAAATATATAAGGTCCATGATTGTTTATGAGATAAGCAGCTTGAAATGTAACATGCCCATTGTTCTACACAATAATTTTTCTATGTTTTACCCACAAGTGAATAGTTTATGCATCTAACCTTTAAGAGCAATACAAATTTTCTTTTCCTTTGAATAATAAATGCACATTTGAAAACATATTTCAAACTTTCTCATTGCATAAAAAATAATTCCTTTCATTAATTCAAGTAATGATGATACATAATTTCCATATGACATTTCATATTTATGATTCCCATAGAGATGGATACAAGTTTACATACATAGTTTAAACAAGCTTACAAAATATATAAAGTAAAATGGTCTAGGTAGTCCCCCTCAAATCTTGGCCGCCAACTGATGAGGAGAAGCATTGCTCAAGAACTTTTCCACCAACCATGAACTTACTGCGATTCCCCGCACATCTATCTAACTAGTAAGATGGTCCTACCCTTCGACAAAGAGATTGGTTTGATAACCTCATAATACTAGCCTTTTCAAAGCATGGTGTTATGTCCTACATATCTAGAACTGACATATAGTGGCTACAACCTACACGTGGTTCCTATGCGTTGTCTCTTTACCACAGTTACATTTCGTCATGTTCTACAGGCCACAACATCACTTTCATTCTTGCCTTTTTGTCCTTACGAGTTCACGTGCCTTTGAGTTCAACACACACCATCCTAAGGGGGGGCTATCATATTGCTTCAATTTTCAAAAAGGTGCATTCGATGGCCAACGAATCCCCCACTGAAAATCTTTTATTTTTCAATCGCATTCTTCAACAAGGATCCCTAGTGGAATATTTCTTTCATCACGGATTCATAAGATAGAATCTGAAAACTTGCCTTAAAAAAGGGAGTACTTTTTCTAATGAAGAAGTTTGAAAATTTTCCCTTGCAAGGGAGTATTCTTTCTTTCAAATTCCTTGATGAAAGATATCTTTCAAAAGGATTCCTTGATTCTAGAATTGTTTGCAAAAAATGTTATCGCTTTTCAAATAGAGTGTCCCTTGAGTGGACCTCTCTTCTTTTGAAGGGTTCCTGAGAAACCCCTTTGAAAGCTTCTTTTTCAATTGTTGACTATCTACGTGATTGTTTGTCTATCTGCACGACTTTTTGTTATCTAACATGTTTTGTCTATGGATTAACATGTTGCTTTGCAGGAGAACCTGTGAAGCTGCTTTCGATCAACCTTGCCAGATTGAGGACCTGTAAGGGCCCATCATGTTGGTTGAAAATTTTGTATATCTTGAGGATATACAAGATTGTTGTTTCAGCCACAGTACGTGAGATAAAACTCTCCTAATTAAGGGAAGGCCCCCCTTTACTACTAACTAACTTAGACTAATATGGGTAAGACAACAACCTTTCCTCTTTCTTTAGGAAAGATTATATTCTTTTCTCCTCTCAGAAAAGTGACAATAACCTTTAAGAAAAATATTACAATAGCTTGAAATGTAAATGAGAGAGGGGAAATGAAGGTTCCTAAAAGCACAAAGACTTCCGTCACTTCCTCCAGGATGGGAAAACAATCCCCAAGCACAAAGTCTTGAGTATTCGAAATCCTATCTACCCTTTTAGAATGATAATCTAAGAACAAAGTACAATATATACCAACTCAAATTCTCAAAATACGGTGGACGTACAAATCACTTTATATGGAAATCACTATAAGCACAAAGACTTGTAACTCTTTCCAATTCCTAATTGAAAATCAAACTAATTCAATCTTTCAAACTTGTAGCACAAAGTCTACAAGAAATCAGATCAAAATCTTTTCACAACAGCTCCACAATATCACAAAGAAAACTTAGAATAATGCACCACTATGACATAAGAACACGATAATAACATGCAACAAGACTCAACACAAAGTTTGAAATCTCATATGAATTTTTTGTATTGCTTGGAAATTAAGTTTACATACACAAAGCACAAAGTATCTTTGCTGTAAATATCTGCAGAGTTTTCTCTGTTGCCAAAAAGATGAAAATTACAATAGACTCCCTCAAGTATTTATAGAAGAGAAGCCTTGAGAAAAAGGTGGGAGGATCCCAACTAACTTGAGAAATTCTCTCAACCACTAACTAACTGCAATTGACTTATTCAACATTACAAGTCCTATTGTAATTTGACTTGTAATGTAATCACATGTAATTACATTTTACAAAAATGCAAGTGAAAGGAACACTTGCAATTACAATTTTTTCTTTTACATGTAATTTGTCAAAAAAAAATATAAAACATAACAAAAGTAAACTATGTGTCCCTCTATCAATGAAGTCATCATATTGCTACAAACTGCTCTTTAATCAACTCTCTTTTCCTTTTCACAATTCTAAGATGTCTTGATTCACTGTCCTATCTCAATAGACCTATATAGGATTGCCTTTGCATGTAACTAATTTCCATAGGTAAGAAGATCTTTTGATGAAGAATATCCTTTTTAAAGATCTCTTGAAAATATCATCACTTTCCCTTGGCATGAATGTCCTTTAGTCTGTTCAATTATTCTTTACTCTTGACATATCTCTGTCTAGCTTTCTCGTGTCATTATCATTTGTAGTAAGACAACATAACTTTGACCTTCATTACATTGTTTATTCCATATCTTCATTTGAGTTTTCCATCCTATTCCTTTTCTCTTATCATCATACTTTGCCTTATGCTCACAAATTTCTTCATAGAACTGCAATTCGGGTCTAGGAAAACAAATTAAAAATTGCTGATAAAAGCAATTTTAGGTCTGGAAACCAACATTGCAAATAATTTTAGAACATACAAGAGATCATGTTACTTGCAATTTCCTTTCTGCACCCTGGTTTTGAGAATGATATTACAAGTGAAATGACTTGCAATCGAATTTTTAAAGTTATTTGCAAGTAAATAGAATCTTGGAGCACACATTGCAAGTTGTTGGGTAATAACAATAGTATTTCAGGTTTTTGAAATGTTATTGCAAGGGCGCACTTTGCAAGTGAAACATGGATATTACAAGTGAACTGAAGTAGGTCGAACCTTTCATCAGCAAATGCAAATAATTTTTTGAAAGAAAGCTTCATGCGCGAACTTGTAGTTGCGTCCCCAAGGTCCGATGGCAAGTAATGAACATGTAATATGCTTTCAACTTGTAAGTCGGGTTTTAAAACCCCCATTACAAGTGAAACATAAAACAAAAAGCAACTTTAAAGCATCCCAACTTGTAAGTCGGGCTTTAGGACCCCCAACGCAAGTGACAAAAAGTAACTTAAAACCTCCTAACTTGCAATTCGGGTTTTAAGACCCCCAATGCAAGTAAAATGAAAATTATAAAATGACAAAAGGTGGTCTCACTTGCAATTTGGGTCTTGAGACCCCCATTGCAAGTTACAAACAAAACATAAAGACCTTAACTTGTAATTCAGGTCTTGAGACCCGAATTACAAGTTACAAGTTTATAAAGTGACTAAAAGCACTTTCACTTGCAGATCGGGTTTTAAGACCCCCAATGCAAGTAAAAAATAAAAAATAAAATGTAACTTAAAAAGCTCATAAAGTGAAATCGGGTCTTGGGGACTTGATTGCAAGTGAACATATCACTTGCATTTTAGAACTTGAAACCCCCACACTTGCAGTAAGGTTTTCAAAACTCGAAATTGACCAAAAACACACAAAAAATGACTCATATTTTCAAAAAAATGGATGAGAGTGAATGAAAAATGTTAGCCAAAAGGACTTTAGACACAAAAATTAAAATTCCCAACCTTTGTACCTCATAATATGTGCCTTGAGGCCTGAAAATGTCAAAATTTTCATAGGTTATCTCTAATTTTTGCATGTCAAAAATCAGGGAAAATAGCTAGCTCTGACTGGGGAACTGCCTTTGATTGTAGAAACAACTGAAGGGAGTAGAATCCTGAATCTCCAAGTGCCTTAGTATCCATTGGGTTACAGAGTCAAGCAACAATTAACATAAAATGAAAGAAAAGGATGACACGACTGATGCAAAGCAACTAACTGGAAAACAAGACACAGACCTGTGCAACTGCACTTATTGAAAAGATAAAAACCTACCTAATTGAAACTAACCAATAAAGAAATGCTTTCGAATGAAACCATATACTGGCTCAATAAAATAATTGCCTTTCTTCAACAACTTATGGTACCTTGCTTGATTGTAGGCAACTTTGTATAGATGAAGCATGAACAAGGGTATCAAAACTTGATGTAGTACCCTTTTGAAGAAATGAACAAATTCACTTTTCTCTTGAGATGAATCATATGTACTGTTGCTTTAAAATGGATTTTTGAAACTAGACTGTTCTTGCTCAGTTGCAACTGCTTCTTTGGCTTCTTTTTGAAGTATATCTTCATGTTCAGGTACAAGTGGAACCTTTGATTTCCCATCGGCTTCCAACCAAGCAAGATGTCCTATGGGGCATCCCCTTGATCAGAGAAAAACTGAATTCTTCTTACCAGCCGCTATTTGAACTGGTTCATCAACCATGACAATCTCATGATCCTCAATATGTTGTTCACAAACTTCTGATTTAAGAGAGTTGTCATCAAGACTTGAGAAAAACTGTTCTATAGTACTCATGAAATGATCTTCATCAAGTTTTGGGGTAGATCTCTAATGCATAACATGTTCTATTTCAACCTTAGAAGAACTTTCTTGAGGACCCGAAAAAATATCAAAACTTTCACCTTGGAAAATAGACTCTTGATTTTCATCTTTCTCAAGTTGCTCATGATCTTCTAACTTATGAGATATTGGTTTGGCATCAAAACTTGAACAAAAAGATTCCACTTCATCCCAAAAAATATCCTCTTCAATACCTTCTTTGCTCTTTTGAATAGGAGAGCTGAACTTTGCTTTATGACAACTTTCAAGAAAATCTCCAAACTCCACAATAGAATTATCCCCATGTTCTAAAATTGTTGTTGATGCTGCTTTGAGTAGGTTTTCTTCGTCATTCTCCACATAAGAGGGTAATTCATCAAACCAAACTACATAAACCTCATTTTAATCTTCATAAACTATCTTTTCACATCCCATGACGTGATTGTCCTCCTTCAACAACACCTTAGAAAGGTGGCCTTCAACCTCTTGTTGTATATTCTTCATGATATCCAATATGGTATTTTCTTTTTGTTCAACAAATTTCTAGAACTACAGAAACCCGATTTGAGAGTCACCAGCTATGTCTGCTACCTTCTCTAGGAAGAGACCAACAAGATCACTTTGTTCAAGATCAGAATCCTGCACTGCTACATTTGTTGGTGGTGCCTCAAGAGCAAGCCCTTTTGGTGTTGAAGATAACTTTCCCTGACTCTCATCAGCAAAAATATGAGAAGTAGGTAGATATGGACTTCTTGGAACATCTTCTTCATAAGGGGAAGAGAATTCACCTTGAGCTATTTTCTTTTTGAGGGCAAGCAACTCATTAGCCAACCTTTGCACCATGGGATCTGTTCTTCTAGTAGACCATGATCCCAAAGAAGATTTTTCTTTGAATTCATTTGGATCTATCTTTATTTTCCCAACAAGAATGAGATCGTGTTCAGTTTCTGTCGCTAGGGTTTGCGCAACTGCGAGAGTAGCTGGAGCTGCTCTTCTCAATAGGAAACCAACCTCAAGTACTTGAGCATTTACAAAGAAACATTTCAAATTCTTAGCTATAGGTTCAGTAACAGGTGGAATTCTTTGTGTCAGCTTGTTGAAGTGAGCAATGAACTTGTGCATAGGCATGTGAGATTCCTTCTTCAACTGGGTGAGCTAAGCCAACAATGCATGAGCGTTTTCAGGAGGCTTGAACCTTCCTTCAAACTTGGCTATGAGAGTTGCCCAATTTGTGATGGTACATGATGCCAGATGATAAAACCAATCTACAACAATGCCTTGGAGAGTCTCCACAAATAGCCTTACAACTACATCTTCGTATTCAACACCATGAAATCCACAAGCACTGTAGAAAGTAGCAACATGCTTAAAAGGATGTTGTTGTCCATCACCAAAGAACTTGGGAAAGTTCTTTCGTGAGCCTTCAGGTTTGAGCATGTAGGGGTAGAGCTAAACTCAACGGACCAAAAGCATTTCCCCAAGGACCTTGAGCAACCATTTACATGTCCTTGGTGAAAGCTTGGAAAACTTACAAGAAAATATATTACAATGAATAGGAGACGAGTATACTTCAAAAGAAAGCGTGAGGCTTTCAAATGTGTATCGTGTTATTTCCCCAACGGAGTCACCAAAAACTGTTGGTTGAAAATTTTGTATATCTTGAGGATATACAAGATTGTGGTTTCAGCCATAGTACGCGAGATAAAACTATCCTAATTAAGGGAAGGCTCCCCCTTTACTACTAACTAACTTAGACTAATATGGGTAAGACGACAACCTTTCCTCTTTCTTCAGGAAAGATTATATTTTTTTCTCCTCTCAGAAAAGTGACAATAACCTTTAAGACAATTATTACAATAGCTTGAAATGTAAATGAGAGAGAGGAAATGAAGTTTCCTTAAAGCACAAAGACTTCTGTCACTTCCTCCGGGATGGGAAAACAATCCCCAAGCACAAATTCTTAAGTATCTGAAATCCTATCTACCCTTTTAGAATGATAATCTAAGAATAAAGTACAATATATACTAGCTCAAAGTCTGAAAATATAGTGCACTTACGAATCACTTTATATGGAAACCACTATAAGCACAAAGACTTGTAGCTCTTTCCAATTCCTAATCACAAATCAAACTAATTCAATCTTTCAAACTTGTAGCACAAAGTCTACAAGAAATCAGATCAAAATCTTTTCACAACAGCTCCACAATATCACAAGGAAAAATCAAAATAATGCACCACTAGGACATAAGAACATAGTAAGAACATGCAACAAGACTCAACACAAAGTCTTAAATCTCATATGCCTTCTTTGTATTGCTTGGAAATTAAGTTTACATACACAAAGCACAAAGTCTTTTTGTTGTAAATATCTGCAGAGTTTTCTCTATTGCCAAAAAGATGAAAATTACAATAGACTCCCTTAAGTATTTATACAAGAGAAGCCTTGAGAAAAAGGTGGGGGTATCCCAACTAACTTGAGAAATTCTCTCAACCACTAACTAACTGCAATTGACTTATTCAACATTACAAGTCCTATTGTAATTTGACTTGTAATGTAATCACATGTAATTACATGTTACAAAAATGCAAGTGAAAGGAACACTTGCAAGTACAATTTTTTCTTTTACATGTAATTTGTCAAAAAAAAATATAAAACATAATAGAAGTAAACTATGTGTCCCTCTATCAATGAAGTCATCATATTGCTAGAAACTGCTCTTTAATCAATTCTCTTTTCCTTTTCACAATTCTAAGATGTCTTCATTCACCGTCCTATCTCAATAGACCTATATAGCATTGCCTTTGCACGTTACTAATTTCCATAGGTAAGAAGATCTTTTGATGAAGAATATCCTTTTTAAAGATCTCTTGAAAATATCATCACTTTCCCTTGGCATGAATGTCCTTCAGTCTGTTCAATTATTCTTTACTCTTGACAGATCTTTGTCTAGCTTTCTCGTGTCATTATCATTTGTAGTAAGACAACATAACCTTGACCTTTATAATTACATTGTTTATTCCATATCTTCATTTGAGTTTTCCATCTTATGCCTTTTCTCTTATCATCATACTCTGCCTTATGCTCACAAATTTCTTCATAGAACTGCAATTCGGGTCTAGGAAAACAAATTACAAATTGCTGATAAAAGAAATTTTAGGTCTGGAAACCAACATTGCAAATAATTTTAGAACATACAAGAGATCATGTTACTTGCAATTTCCTTTCTGCACCCTGGTTTTGAGAATGATAGTACAAGTGAAATGACTTGCAATCAAACTTTTTAAAGTTATTTGCAAGTAAATAGAATCTTGGAGCACACATTGCAAGTTGTTGGGTAATAACAATAGTATTTCAGGTTTTTGAAATGTTATTGCAAGGGCGCACTTTGCAAGTGAAACATGGATATTACAAGTGAACTGAAGTAGGTCGAACCTTTCATCAGCAAATGCAAATAATTTTTTGAAAGAAAGCTTCATGCGCGAACTTGTAGTTGCGTCCCCAAGGTCTGATGGCAAGTAATGAACATGTAATATGCTTTCAACTTGTAAGTCGGGTTTTAAAACCCCCATTACAAGTGAAACGTAAAACAAAAAGCAACTTTAAAGCATCCCAACTTGTAAGTCGGGCTTTAGGACCCCCAACGCAAGTGACAAAAAGTAACTTAAAACCTCCTAACTTGCAATTCAGGTTTTAAGACCCCCAATGCAAGTAAAATGAAAATTATAAAATGAAAAAAGGTGGTTTCACTTACAATTTGGGTCTTGAGACCCCCATTGCAAGTTACAAAAAAAACATAAAGACCTTAACTTGTAATTCAGGTCTTGAGACCCGAATTACAAGTTACAAGTTTATAAAGTGACTAAAAGCACTTTCACTTGCAGATCGGGTTTTAAGACCCCCAATGCAAGTAAAAAAAAAAAACATAAAATGTAACTTAAAAAGCTCATAAAGTGAAATCGGGTCTTGGGGACTTGATTGCAAGTGAACATATCACTTGCATTTTAGAACTTGAAACCCCCACACTTGGAGTAAGGTCTTCAAAACCCGAAATTGACCAAAACACACCAAAAATGACTCATATTTTTATGAAAATGGATGAGAGTGAATGAAAAATGTTAGCCAAAAGGACTATAGACCCAAAAATAAAAATTCCCAACCTCAGTACCTCGTAATATGCGCCTTGAGGCCTAAAAATGTCAAAATTTTCATGGGTTATCTCTAATTTTTGCATGTCAAAAATCAGGGACAACACATCAGACTTTGCGGGGCCTCTCACATCAGGCTTCCCTTAGGAACAAGCACCTGGGGCACCTCCTTTGCAAGTCCAAGGACTTGTAAAGCACTTTTATCCTAAGATCTCTTTGTTCAACTTTGTAGGACCGAGCACTTGTAAAGTCTTTTCTTCACCTTTCTGTAGGTTTGAGGGCCTGTAACGCATTTTGTTCAACTCTCCTCAGAATCGAATACCTGTGGAGATGTCTCCTCTTTCTGTGCTTTTGAGTGGTTCAAATTATGGTCTGCTTCCTCGATGGTTCAGGTATACATTTCTCAACTTTCACTCTACCTTAGTGAGCATTTGTTAACACTTATGCTCACTAAAGTGGGGGAAAAATGTAATAGCATGAATTTTCACCCCTTGGAAATTCTCCATTTACACCCCTTACCTTAGAAAAATAAAACCCGATAATGCTATTCCACGTTCTCCATCCACTCTCCATCCATTTCGTAGATGTCTGTAGTGTTGTGGGGGAATTCTATTGGGGACGCTAGCACAATGTCTAGACATCTGCATGGTGCACTGCCATCCTGACATGATTCCTACCTCTGGGATCTACAGAGGCGTTACACTTCTCCATTGGCGACGAAGCATAATGCCTCTACCCCTTCGATCAACCTTGAATGACTCTTTTGGATCCCTTTCATCTTCAAAACACAATCTCATTCATTCAATTCATCTTCTACACATTCATTCGATCTTCTTCATAGTTCTACACACTTCTTGATCTTTTCCAGCATTCTACTCACTTCATTTACAACATTTTTCACCATCTTTGAAGCTCCAAGTTGACACTCTGCTGGTTTTACTCCTCTCGTTGTTGCGACAACGTTAGCATTCACAAGCTTGCGAGCTCACATATTCCTTCACATGCCTTGAGAGCATCCTATTAGGAAGGTGATATCCAATCATTTAACATTGTTACATATTTTTTTTCGTAGCATATTGTTGTTAGCATAACACATGGTACTTCCATTTCAATACTTTATTTATTGTTTCTATTCTAGCTATTTGTGGAGGTGGGAACACTGAAACAGGGGTTTGACTGTGGCAAGCCCCAAAATAGCCCTAACATTTTTCCCCGTTCTTTTTTGTGTAGGTATTTTGTTTGTGTGGAGCTTGCGGGAGGCTGGACCGACTGTAAGTTGGATTTCTACCACCTTTGCTTTCATCAAATTCTATCTTTCAAGTTAAAGTATTCTTCTTATTGTTTCAATAGTTTAGTTGCTTTATGTTCCTATTATTGTGTTGTACTGTACTTATCAGGTCGTTAGCAAGTTCTTTGTTAGTTCTGATTGTACTTTGTACTCTATGTTCGTACAAACGCTAGTGATTGATTGGGATGCGAGCACGCTGCACTGTTGTCTGTCTTTTATGTTGAAGTCCTTTGGAAAAGAGCTACCTAAGTTGTCCAAAATTTGAAATTTGCTCACGTAACTTCCTAAACCTCTCGGGTTGATAGAAGGAGAGAGGCAGATCAGTTGTCCTTCCTTTTCATCCCCTCAAACATCAAACCTATCTTAAACAATCCTTTAGCATGAGGTAGATTAGGGAAGCTGGTTGTTCTAGACCCTCCCATGACTCAGGGTCCAAGGAACTCGGTCCCCCTCCTCTACAAGCATAATGGTCTATTGTTGTGGCTGCAAGGGCTACTGTGGCTGAAGATAATTCATGTTTTGATTTTGCCACTACTGAACTCTTTGCCACTGAGGTTGCCATTAGTTTTGTTGGGGTGGCCATTTAGAATTATATCCTTGGTAATTTTGTGATGGCCACATGTTTTACTGCTATTGATTCCAATTGGTTTGAGGAATTTTCCATTGTTGATTTTACATATTGGCCCAAGACTGAAGATTCTAATTAGGAAGATTTGAATTGTTACTAGGAAATGACATGTTGTAATTCAAAGGATCTTGAGGCATACCTTGTCTTGGCTACTATGGTTTCCTTTGAGCTATGTAGTGTACTTGTCCATCTTCACCTTTTAATGCATGAAAGTCTGATGTCTCTTGCTTATCTTCAAATTTACTAGCCACCTTCTTACACTTGCAATTAGTCTTCCTTTGTCGACAATGTGGGAAATATTCTGTAAGAGCTGCTTCTGCCTCTTCTTGATTCTTTTTGATATGGAGGGTGTCTAACTATGTCACAACATGACTGATAATATCCTCCTTCATAGTTGACAAAAGATTACTCAATTCAACTCTTGAGACTCCATTGGATGGTTTGCTGATGGAAGATGTCCTATCTCCTCTAACCTTTTTTTGTGAAAGACATTGAATAGTTCCTGCATGCCTTGCAGATCTCCTCAAATGGTGCTTGACAGATATCTCCTACCCCAATGAGGTTAAGTGCATCCATGCAATCCTCATTAATCCCCCTTAAAAATATCAATGTTAAAGACTCATCAGAGAGTTTGTTTTGGTGGGATTTCTTAAGGAAAAATGTCATCTCTCTTTCTAGCTATCCCTCTACAATAGTCCTAGTATTTCTCTAGGAACTTTGTCTTCATGGTATTCCAATTTGGAACAAAATATCTTCCCAAACCCATAAACCATCTCAGAGAAGCATCCTTCAATGTTGTTGGGAATAGTTTGAGCCTATATGCATAAGTAGTATAATCATAATTTCTACATAACACATCAAACTCAGAAAGGAAGGTATCTAGATTCCCCGTGAAAAACCCATAGAAGACAAGTATTGTTGAAGGCGATATATTCTTCATCGTAGTTTCTCTCTCCTAGTTGGAAATGGAGAACTCAATAGTCACACGCTCTAGTGGGTCTTCTATAGTAGCATCAACCATGGTGATGATTTGTGTACGGGAAGTTTCCTCTGTATCTAATGTGGATATTGGTGTCAAGGACGATTCTTCTTCAGGAATACCAAGCTCGCTTTATTCACTTTGATTACTAGTATCCTTTAAAGCTTCGTGTGTTGAGAGGGAAAATCTTCCCAAAGCATCTCGTCACCTCGACATACAATAGTTGTAACTCTTTGGATCATATGCTCCTACATAGTGTTAGTAAAACATTTTTGTGTTGATGGATTAAAACCTAATTATTCTAATGCTAAAATCAAAACATTTAAACTATGAAAGCTTGAAATTACACAAGAGAACCTTGAATATAGCACGATCCCCGACAACAACACAAAATGTGTAAGGCCTCAACTAATGCTCAGTCAACTTGGTGCTAGACACACAATTCAAAGGAGTTCCTAGCCGAACAGTTCACTAAACCCTCGCAAAGACTTCATTTAATTATCAACCAGTGCTTCGTAAACTTTTGATGATGCTGGCACTGTATGTGCATTCATGGACTCTATTTGACCTATATCAGTGAGTATAGGTGGTTTACATAGGTATATGAAAATTGTAAAGGTTGGAAAAGTAAATAAAGCATTAACTTGCAAAAAAAGGGAAATAACTTAATCTGCTATTGATGCTACTGGTACCTATAGCTTAACATTGTAACTGTTAATTGCTAAACTTGAACTCTACAATTCAGTAACACTATTGAATCTTACTTCTAACTACTTGACCTTTCCGAAGAATGAATCAAGAACACATTACATAGCATATTTCATGATACATGATATCATTCATGTGCATGTAATTGAGAATCTACTTGAAATAAATGCAACAATGTAATCTTCTAATATAATAACATAAATTAAGGTGGGTAAATAGTACCTCGAGTGGCCCTTGCTCGAGTTGTTGTACCCATAGGAAAAATCAAATATGTGATACTTGAAATCAACTAATTGTATACACTCAAATTTTGTATGGAGAAATCAATTAAATACAAGTTATTTAATTAATAATCTTTAATTCTTCTACTTATAAATAAATTGAAAATTTTATTTATATAGTTCATTTTCTCTAATTCTTCCTATTCTTAAATCATTTTCTTCACGTCTTAATTAAATGAAACAAATTTAATTAGTTTGTTTTATTTAATTAACTTCCTCTCATTAAATTTGAATTCTAAATTTTAATTTAAGCACATTTCTACTAACTTCTTTCCACCTTCCACCTCATCATGTGTCTCAAGAAATTAAATATTTTTAATATTCAAATCTGACATTTATCCTCAACAAATTCTAACCAATTTGGGACACTTGGCCTTCATCTCCATTTGATTACTCTTCACACTTGGCAGTTTGTTCTTCTAAAGGGAACATACTTCCCCTTTTCTCTCTAACCTCTTCATCTTCAACCGTTCATTCTCTAGATTAAATCCAGACCGTTGATTTCTGCCACCTAGGCTCATGCTTTATAAAATCTATAAATAGACCCTCATTTACAACAAAAACATATATAGAGAGCTGAGCATAATTACACTCTGTAGAATTTTCATTAGCATTATCATTTTAGTATTGTCATTTTAGCATTAGCATTTTAGTATTAAGTAGTTTTATCATGGAATTACCTTTAGCAACATCCTAATTATAATAGTTTAATCATATCATTTCATTAGCAACATCATAGCAGCCTCATTATCTTTGCATCTCATCTACAACTAGTTTAGCAATCACATAATGTAGGAAACATTTCTTGCATTTCCAACATCTCTCATTCTTCAGGTTGCCATTTGGAAAGTCATGTGCACAAACAATTTGAGAGCAAAATGACTTAAAGAATCCTTGGAGATAGAGGACAATGAGACGCCATTGGGGAATTGTTTGTTTCAATTTGATTATTGTTATTTGAATTCCTTGATATAATGTTTCATTGGTGTGTTGTATAGGTTTTACTTTACTTATTCACATTATTTATACTGACATTAAACTGGCACCCACTGTGGGGCCTAGCCTCATTTTTAACATTTTTTGGCAAGTTTTTGTCAAAAGGTTTGTTCATGAGTTTTGATGTAGTGCACCTGAAGCTTCTTTCAACGCATAGGTGGTGACTTTCGTCACATCCAGGCCTTGTTATAGTTCATACACAACATCTTTCAGTGCATCTACCTCCTCTTTTGACGCATATACAGGATTTGACTTCCCTTTTCTTGTCTTTCCAGAATAGCACATTTAGGGTGTTTAATAGCGCATACACTAAATGTTTTAGCGCATATACCTTTATTTGCAGAAACTTAAAATTCTGGAGACTAATCTATATCTTTTTGTTTTACAGGTGCTTTATACGCTGTCAAAGACAACATCTGAGACTACTAATGGTGTTTGCAGGGGCTGGAGTTATTTTCCTTTGATTAAATTAGGCATCTAGTTTAATTACAAGGTTAATGAACAAAATGAATGTTGTATTTGTAAAGTGATAGGCCTATGCTCTCCCCTTTACCGGGTGACCAAAATGTCATACTCACTCTTTCATTTTATTGCAATAGCACCTTTAGAAGGCTTGCTATAGTGGGAAAAAGTACTCACCCTACGGGAACAACCTAAGTGGGAACAACTAAAGCCAAGTATTCCAACTCACTATAATCAAACGTGATTGTGATGTAAGTCACATTCAACGATAGTGTACATTGATAGTCATCCCAAAAGCCTTTGTTCTAAAGGTTGGGAGGCCTCTTGAGGGAGCTTATCATTTGTTGCACTGAACGAAAACCCTTACTAAGAAATTTAAGTGTAGTAGGCTCCAACTGAGTCAATTTTAAAACATTATAATATTCACAGTTCAAGGGGAGGGAAGAATCTGCCCACGAGATACTCACCATATAACTACTAGGGATTTCTAGCCAAAAGTGGAGGATTCAATTTTGGTTAAGACTCAGAAAAGGAAAAAACACGCGCGCCATCTAGGGGGTGACAAGGCTGTGTGAGCTGACATAGTTCTAAGATGTGGGCTATGATGTTATTAATGACCCTTGACATTAGGAGAGTTTGACTGATCTGTTTGCTATTTGTTCAATACCAGTGGAAATCAAAGGGATTGGACCAGATTCTAGAACATACACTTGATGTTTAGATCATAGGATGAAACAACTGTTTTACTACTTTCTTTTGTGTTTGAAACCATTGTTCAAAAGATTGTCCAATTTAAAAACACCCAATTCACTGATTCAAAAACAAGAAAACCAGACAAACTTTAAAAAACAAGTGACATTTCTAGTTTAGCACATAAGATTTATGTTCTAGTGCATTTACCCCATCTTTCAGCGCATAAGCTTTCTCTTCTAGCGCATTCATCCCATCTTTCAACGCATAAGCTTTCTGTTCCAACACATTTACCTAATCTTTCGGCACATAAGCTTCTTGTTCCAGCGCATTTAAGTGATAGTCTAGCGCATATAGTTTCTATTCTAGCGCATTTACCTCATTTTTAGCGCATATACTCCCTGTTTTAGCACATTCACCTGATACTCAAACAAAGAGCTAAATTGAACTTCTGTCTGACAATTAGAATCATATTTAGGGATCCTTTTCAAAGTAGAGATTATTCCTCATTACAACACTAGTTTAAAACTTGAAGAAACTGGATTTTGCAAGTATAATCACTTTAACTAAACTTGGATCAAACAACTTAAAATGCCCAATCACGAATCTCATCTCTAATTGTTAGCTAAGTTTCATCATCAGGATCTATCATCCTTCATCATGAAACAAATGCTTTACATCAGATTTAACCATAGTCTCATCAATAGGATCCATCATCCTATTTGACTTAGGTATTTCATTGGCACTCCCAAAACAAAGATCAAAGTATAGCAAACCTTTAACACTTGCATGCTCGTTTTAATAAGAGCTCAAAAAAAAAACTTAGAGAAAAGGAAATTGAAACCCAAACCATCATGGCAGAAGGAGAAGAAAATCCCTTCCATAGATTTCACCAACTTGAAACAGATGAGATAACTGAAGAGGACATTCAACAAGCTCAACAAGAACCTAAATTTCACAAGTTCATGGAGAAGATTCTAGAAAAGAATGGAGAGAAATACTTTTTTAATGCTGGAAAATAAAGGTGTAAAACTACCCAATGACTTCGATGTAAACCAATTGAAGGGAGCTCCCAAGAAAACAGAAGCTGACTCACAAATCACAGATCCAGTGAATGCTTTAACTCAACAAATGCAAAATATTCAACAACAAATCCAAGACATGCAAAGAGGAACAACCAAGAGATATTTGTTGCAAGACATTTGTCCTTATCCTTTTGACAAAAATATGAACATGATACCTTTTCCACCAAATTGTGATCTTCCAAAATATGACAAATACAATGGAAAAACTGATCCTCAAGATCATGTAAGAGAATTCTGCACTTTGAGTTTGGAATTTTCACATGAAGAGACCTATCTAATGAGATTATTTCTAAGAAGTTTGGGTGGTCAATGCATGGAATGGTTTTCAAAACTCCCACCAGGTATTAGATCATTTGAGGAGCTGGTAAATAAATTTATCTCCCAATATTCATACAACATTCAACATGAAATAACCATAAAATATCTCTGTAACACAAACCAGAAAAATGGTGAATCATTTCTTACATTTTTAAAAAGATGGAGACAATTATTTGCTAGATATGCCTATCTTATACCTAAGAAAGAAAAGATGGAGATCTTCATTGACAATCTCAACAATGAAATGAGTTATAGACTCCAATTGCAATGTGCATCCAACTTTGAAAATATGATTGAAAATAGGATTAAGATTGAGGAAGCCTTGGTTAAAAGAGGAGTATTAAAAATCTACAACGAAGGAACAAAAACTGCTAACTCTTCTAACCATCATAACAACAATGAAAAATAAAATTCTAGACAAGAAACAAGACTGCTAGTAATGATGGTGCAATTGATATGCATAATATAAAACTAGTCTTCAATTTATCCAGTACTACGCTAAAAAATAATCAAAACAACAGTGAATCTAAACCAGCTCCACCACCACAACGCAGTAAATTCATGCCTTTGGGATAGTCACTTGAATCAGTGTTGAAGGAGCTTCTTGTAAACACACTCATAACATTACCAGAGGCACAATATTTTGAACCACGAGTTAAACCATCATGGTGGAACGATGCATATTACTATGATTTTCATAGAAACAAAGGCCATAAAACAAATGATTGTATGCAATTGAAAAATTTGGTGCAAGACTTGATAGACAAACGTGAAATATTGATAGAAGGACCTCAAACAAATGTTGATCATGGAGCATTTGAAAACCCTTTGCCCAACTATGAAAAAGGAGAATCCTGTTTGACAAACAAAGGGAAAAATGTGAATTATGCTTATGATACTACAATCCTTCACATTGCTGTAGTTGATAACCAAATCAATTGCACCAAAATCAAGGATAAACAAGACATTTCTCTAATTGCAATGTGCATCCAGCTTTGAAAATATGATTGAAAACATGATTAAGATTGAGGAAGCCTTGGTTAAAAGAGGAGTATTAAAAATCTACAACGAAGGAACAAAAACTACTAACTCTTCTAACCATCATAACAACAATGAAAAATAAAATTCTGGACAAGAAACAAGATTGCTAGTAATGATGGTGCAATTGATATGCATAATATAAAACTAGTCTTCAATTTATCCAGTACTACGCTAAAAAATAATCAAAACAATAGTGAATCTAAACCAACTCCACCACCACAACGCAGTAAATTCATGCCTTTGGGATAGTCACTTGAATCAGTGTTGAAGGAGCTTCTTGTAAACACACTCATAACATTACCAGAGGCACAATATTTTGAACCACGAGTTAAACCATCATGGTGGAATGATGCATATTACTGTGATTTTCATAGAAACAAAGGCCATAAAACAAATGATTGTATGCAATTGAAAAATTTGGTGCAAGACTTGATAGACAAATGTGAAATATTGATAGAAGGACCTCAAAAAAATGTTGATCATGGAGCATTTGAAAACCCTTTTCCCAACTATGAAAAAGGAGAATCCTCTTTGACAAACAAAGGGAAAAATGTGAATTATGCTTATGATACTACAATCCTTCACATTGCTGTAGTTGATAACCAAATCAATTGCACCAAAATCAAGGATAAACAAGACATTTCTGCAATTGATAGTCAAGTCAATGTCATCAAAATCAACAATAAACAAGAAAAACTACCAGTAATGTGACCACAAGAGCATAGTACAAGTTTGTATTGAAAGGAAGTACATCTAAAACACCTGCTACTCCTTCAAATCAATACAATATTGCAGACTAATTGTAAAAGATTCTAGCACGGATATCCATACTAGAACTTCTTAAAATTTCACCAGCCCATAAGGAAATTCTGGAAAAATCTTTGGTGGACACCACAATACCAACTAATTTGGAAGTTTGTCAATTCCAAGCCATGGTGGGACATTTGACTACACCCCATTGTTTATCATTCTTGGAAAACAATGATGCATCCCTCACTCATCCACACAACGCTCTGCTCCATATTGAGGTTATAATCCATAAGCATTGGGTCAAACACGTTTTAATAGATGGAGGAGTTGGTCTAAATATATGCACTTTAAAGCTTATCCATGCATTGGGATTTTCAGAAAATGCAATAGATTCCAGAAGAAATATCACCATAAAAGCTTATGATGATGAAGAAAGATCCTCTCAAGGACTGATAGCATTTCCCATTCAAGTGGGACTAGTTCAAAAGGATGTAATCTACCAAGTTTTGGACAAGGATTTGACCTACAACATACTCTTGGGTCGACCTTGGATCCATGAAATGAAAACAGTACCATCAACATACCATCAATGCTTGAAATTCCCTTACAATGGACAAGAGATCACAATTTCAACAAATTCTAATAATCCTCAATACTGCAACACTCTCAAGACAGTCCAAGATGTTTTTGTATCGCATAACAGAGAAACTCAAACTTCTATTTCATCAAGTAATGAAATCCAACTCAATTCTTTGTCAAAACAGTTTGAGAAAAAGGTTCAGTCGAAAGATAAAAGGCATTGGTGATCCCATTTCCTCAAGTAATGAAGGCCAACTCAATTCTTTGTCAAAACAATTCGAGAAAAAGATTCAGTTGAAGGATAAAGGCATGGGTGACTATTCTTTTGAATAGTCCTTATGTCTCTCACAACTACTACCTTCTCCAAAATCATATGGAAAACCATCAACATCTAGAAAAAAATCTTCACAACCCATCACGATCTTTGATGGTAAATTTGTAAAAGCAGGTACTCGAGTTGATGAATCTGAGGACAAAGACATTCTAAATTGGCTTTACAAAGATGAAAAAACATCCCATGCAACAACTTCTAGTATACCAACAGAGCAATATGGTAAAGGGTTTACAATCTTAGAAAAGATGGGATATGAAGGAAAAGGTCCTATTGGTAAACGAAAAGAAGGCATTGTGGAACCAATTCAAGCTATCATACTCAATGCAAAAGACAAGATAGGATTAGGATACAAAGAAGACAAAGAAGAAACCACTCAATAGATTTGTGAGCGAATCCTCAAATTGCAAGCTAGTTCTGAAACATACTCAAATGAATATGAATGGGATTCACTATCTAAAGTATCTTTTCAAGACAAAGAAATCGATGTGATAAAGAGGTATGCACCCATACGTATGGAGGGACAAAGTTCAGGGTCTAGACCACTTGAATTTGTCTCACTACATATCAATGAATCTAATGAGGATGATCAAACATCGACTGAGATAGATGATTAAGAGGAGAATACCATTATAGACATTAATGTTGCTATCAAACACCTTGAAAATGTTTCCATCATGACCCTCACTTCCTTTGACCTTGACCAATCTGACGATTCCTTACCGTTGATACATCCCGAACTCATTGACTGGGAACAAACCGAGTTGCTTGATATCCCTATCTTTTCAGATGATGATGCCATTTTCAATTTCCTTTGTTCGAAAAATCCAAAAACAAGTTCCACCAATGAATTTCACAACGAAGCTTCAAACCAGGGGAGTGCCAACTCTCTTAGTTGCAAAATAAAGAATACAAAAAAATGATCTAATGGTGAAAACCATGCAATGGTAGTATTAGATCATGAAAAAGTAAAAACAAAGAGCGTATCCAATGGTGAAAACCTCTTCGAGGCACTCAAGGATGAGAGATTTGACACTCTTCCTGAGCATTATCAAGAAAGATCTTCAGTATTGGTATTACAGAAACAACAAAGACCATACACCTAGCTGCATCCATGACAAAAAGAAAAGTCAAATTTCACCAAATGCTTTGAAGAAAGACAAATTAATTTTGCTTGGTCCTATGCTGAAATTCCAGGAACAAATCCAGATCTAATAATGCATCATTTATCCATAGCACCTGGAGTGAATCTAGTAAAGTAGAAATTGAGAAAAATGCATCCACACATTGCCCTACTAGTCAAAGCAGAATTGAAAAAGTTATTAGATGCAGGGTTCATCCAACCAATTGATTATGCATAATGGATTTCAAACATTGTACTAGTCTCCAAACTAGAAAACAACATCAGAATATGCATAGATTTTAGGGATCTTAACAAGGCTTGTCCAAAGGATGACTTTCGTTTGCCCAATATAGACACCATTGTGCATTTAATAGCAGGACAATGCTATCACTCATGGAAGGTTTTTTAGGCTATAATCAGATCAAAATTGCACCGGAAGATCAAGACAAAATAACTTTCACATGCCCATGGGGTACATTTTGTTGGAATATCATTCCTTTTGGATTAAAGAATGCAAGAGCCACCTATCAATGTGCAATGAGAACAATCTTTCATGACATGATGCACACATTCATGGAGGACTATGTGGATGACCTGCTATCAAAATCATTCACCAGGGAAGGACATATGGAAATCTTGGATGAAATCTTTACTCAATTGGAAAAGTTCAATGTGCGATTAAATCCAAAGAAGTGTGTATTTGGAGTAACATCAACAAAACTATTAGGATACATAGTCTCAGCTAAAGGTATCAAAGTAGATCCAACAAAAGTTCAAGCAATCATGGAAATGCCACCTCCTAAGAACATTAGCCAACTAAGATCTCTACAGGGAATATTCCAATCCATTAGAAAATTCATCACGCAACTGGTGGACAAAAGTCATCCTTTTACTCATTTGTTACACAAGAATGTTTCTTTTAGATGGGATGAAAACTGTGAAGCTTCCTTTAATCAATTGAAACAATATCTGATGAATCCACCTATATTGGTACCACTAATAGAGGGAAAACCACTTCTACTCTACATAGCAACTACTAAGGTATCTTTGGGAGCTTTTCTAGCACAAGAAGACTCTACAGGAAAATAAAGGGTTATCTACTACATCAACAAAACACTGAGTGGCTATGAACTTAACTACACATTCATTGAAAAATCTTGTTTGGTAGTGGTGTTTTCTACTCAACAATTGTGACACTATATGTTAACACATACTGTCAAACTAATAGCCAAGATAGATCCATTAAAATATCTACTTAGCAAAGCCACACTAATAGGAAGATTAGCAAAGTGGGCAATAATATTGAGTGAGTTTGACATTCAATATGTGGATAGAAGAGCAATCAAGGGCCAAGCAATAGTAGACCAGTTAGCTGAAGCACCATTGCAAGATGACCACCCTATGCACATTGAATTCCCAAATGCAAATGTCCTCACAATGACAACACAACATTGGATATTATACTTTGATGGATCTTACACTCAACATGGATCGGGTGTTGGAATCCTATTTGTTACTCCTCAAGGACACACTATCCAAAAATATTATAGGTTGATGTTCCCTTGCACAAACAACATGGATAAATATGAAGCACAAATCATTGGTATCAAGGTAACAGTGGAATGTAAAATCATAGAATTACAAGTTTATGGAGATTCTCAATTAGTCATCAATCGGGTTAATGATAATTATCAAACAAAAGATGACAAGTTGATGCCATACAAGAGAATGGTAGATGACTTCAAGAAATAATTTGTTGAGATCAAGTTTGAACAGATTCCAAGAGTAGACAACAAAGTTGTAGATGCCATGACAACCATTGCTTCTCTTTTACAAATACTAGAAAAACAAAATCGTTATGAATTCATGGTGGAATAATTATTTAATCCCGCATATGAAAATCCTGAATCCCAAGTCATGTGCCATCTAGTTGATGTTGATTCTTCAATCTATGGGAAAATTTATACCTATCTAAGAGACAATACCCTTCCACTTGATCTATCCTGGAACTAAAAATGCAACTTTATTTGTCAGGTAGCCCAACACACCCTGATAGTTGATACATTTTGTCGACGAGGTCTCGATGGTATTCTCCTCCGATTTCTTGAACGTGATGAATCTAAAACCACTTTATGAGAAGTTCATGAAGGTATTTGTGGTACTCATTCAAGTGGTCTTACTCTAGCTAAGAAACTCCCACGCTTGGGATATTATTGGACGAACATGGAGAAATAATCTTTTCAATTTGTTAAGAAGTGCAAGAAGTGTCAAGTCCATGGAAATATCATACATGCACTAACGCATGAGCTGCAACCATTCACATCGACCTGGCCTTTCTGTCAATGGGGACTTGATCTTGTGGGTAAGATTCATTCATCTTCCTCTAATGGACATAAATTCGTAATCATAGCCACTAAGTATTTCACAAAGTGGATTGAAGTTTTCCCTTTAACCACGATCACTGGTAAACAAATTGAATCTTTCATCTTGAACTACATTGTCTTCCGATATGGCATCCCTAGCTCCATTGTCATTAACAATGGTAGACCCTTCAAAAACTAAGATGTACAAGAAATTTGTGAAAAATTCCATATCCAACACTGATTTTCCACACCCTATTACCCTCAAGGGAATGACCAAGCAAAAGCTTCAAATAAGACCATTTTGAAAATATTGAAGAGAATTGTCAATGATGTTGGACGTGACTGGCATGTTCAACTAAGCCCTACCTTGTGGACATACCGTACTAGCATCCAAACCCCTATAGGAGCCACACCATATGCCCTTGTGTATGGATCATAAGCCATCTTTCCCATTAAGGTTGAGTTACCTTCACTCTGGGTGTCATTGAAAGGAATCATTTTAGAGGAAGACTATCGAGTATCCAAACTATAGGAGTTGGAATTGTTGGATGAACGTTGTCATCATGCTATTGATCATCTAAAATATTATCAACAATGAATGTCAAGGAGCTATAATCACAAGGTAAGACCAAGAACATTTCAGGTTGGCGACTTGGTCCTAAAAGAGAATCCTCACAATCAACAGGATCGGGAAAAGAAGGGAAAATTTGAACCTAATTGGCTAGGTCCTTTTGTCATTGTATCAGTATATGGATATGGAGCATATCAGTTATCCACACCCGAAGGGGACCTGTTTGAAGAATCTATCAACAAAATTCATCTCAAGAAGTTTTATATATAACTCATCCAATGCATAGTTCAAAAAGCTGAAAAATCCAAAAAAATCAAAAAGCTGAAAAAATCCAAAATAATCAAAAAGTTGAAAAATCCAAAAAAAATCCAAAAACTGAAAAATCTAAAAAAGTCAAAAGCTAAAGAAATCAAAAAAATCAAAACATAAAATCAAAAAAATCAAAAACATAAAATAAAAAAATCAAAAGGTAGAAGATACAAAAATCCAAAAGAGTAGAAAATGCAAAAGGTAAAAGCAAAAAATACCAAAAATCCATGAGAAAATCCAAAAGAGTAAAAACAGAGAAAATACAAAAATGTGAAAAGCCAAAAAATAAAAATAAAATCATAAAATTAGAAAAAGTGCAATAAAAATAAGTAGTGAAAACCTGGCAACAAGCGCTATTTGTGATAGATTAGCTTTTCCATCTATTGGAACGTATATTGGCCGTCCACTTTTTGCCATCATTATGCCTGTCCATCATAAAATCTCATGTACATATTTGGGCGTTGCGGTCATGTCTCACCCTGGCTTGGTGATCATTGGGCAATAAATGGTTGGTTTTTCACTGGGGGAAAAGTACTAAACTCACTGGGGGCAACCTACTTTGAGCTTAAACCAATAGACAAGCAACAGTAAGACAACATAGCAAACATAACGATCACAATGAAACTCAACATTGAACATCAATCACAATTTTTAGAAAACTAACCATCCAAATCGACAACAAGATTGGCCAAAACAAATCTCACTAGATGATATTCTTTTGAATCATGGTTTAATCACTTTAGCATGAATGTTCAACTATTGCATCTTGATTTTTTTTATCATTTCTCTTGAGCAACTCAAGGATGTCATGGACTAGAGAAGCTATGATGGAGTATGATTTTTCTTTGTTTGTTTTTTGTGAGTTGATCATTACTACTATGTAAATTTGTTGGAGGATGTGATTGACAAAGTATCATTGATGACATTCCAGATTTGCTTAGGAAAAGGATTAACTCTTGTCTGTTTTACACAAGCAATACTTAGGTCATCTCGGTTTAATTATGCCTAGATGCTTGTATTACCTTGCAATATCAAAAATCAATGGAAGTTGTACTCAGTTCATCATGGTTTAACTATACCATTAATGCTTGTACTAACTTTTAACATATAAAAAGCTCAATGATGATACCAAGCACAACAAATCAGATGACAAGATGACAACATTGCATATTTAGATTTGCATGGTTAAGATAGATTGCATCCATATTAGTTTTGCATGTGCATTTTAGGTTTTCCAAGGCTAACAAATTTTAAAATGATTTTATCTCTCATTAAAGGATTGAGTACATTTGACATTAACAACAAAAGGATCATTCACATTTAGTTGCATAATCATTATAATATCATGCATACATTAGAAATTATTATCATCAGCCATCCATTCATGCATTAGATCATATATTTGCATTAGAAAATACAAAAATAAAGTGCATCACATTTCATCTGCATGATCAAATCCATCTCATATACATTATAAAGCATCATCCACAAAGTCATATAGCATCATACTCTATGCATCATCATTTCATTATTGCATCCATACACAACCATGGCATAATCATATATAAACATCACATAGCATATAGAACGGAAATCAAATGCATTCATTATAAGCATTCATCATCAAAGCATGTAGACAACATATAAATCAATAGTCTCTGCTACATCTCATATAATCTCAAAATAATCAATGTCAAGTGTACAATGATATCACAAAATGTGGGGAAATAAATCAACAAAATGGCAATAAATCATAAAGTCCTCGACTGAATCAGTGAATACATCAAGTCTCAGCACATCAAATGTGAGTACAAGCGCTACATGTTGCTCCCCCCAGATGGTGTAGGCCTCGTTGTGCCTGTTGCTGCACCACCAGACGGACCTGTACTTGGATTTCTGGGAGGTGGCCTAGTCATACCCTTGCTTTTCGTCCATGACTGACTCCGACCTGACCTAGCACTGACATACTGTGCATAACTAGGGGCACGCTCTGTAGGAACCACCTGCTCATACAAGTAATCTATAGTACTCTGCCTCTTGAGTTGAAAGTCAAACCTCTCTGAGCATATCCCCTGCAGTAGTACCCTCAAACACTCTTTGTAATCTCTTAGCTAGGGCCTCTACCTGCTCACATCTCGATCTCGCAACATATCTCTCTGCTATCAGAGAGACAATCTGTCCCTGTTCCTGTGCCAACTATCCCTGTAAGCCCTCCACCTGTAACTGTAAGGAATCTATCTGTGTTGCTGCTAATGGGAAGGCATGTGAATCTGAACTTGCGATGGTCCTGCCTACTGCTATCTTTAGGGGACCATAGATCTCCTCCTCCAAGGTACTTTGAAATCCAATATCTGGCTGCCACCTGCATCTCCACCATCCCCTCCATCTTCATCATCCCTTCCATCTCCCACCTCATCATCACCATCTCTCCCATCCTTCCTCTATCTCAGTGCACACTCCAATGCTCTCTCATCATCATCAAAGAATGGTACTGGCTCCTTAGGACTAGATATCCTCAGTACGACATGTGTGAAGAAATACTGAGCATACTCATTTGTCATCACAACATCTGCGATCTCTGGACAGTAATCCCATACCTGTGCCTACAATCCAAAATACTCCTCGCAAGCTGCATCATAAGATATGGTGGGTCCCCACTCTGGAATATCTTGTCATCTTCAAGCATATAATGCAACTCCCTGGGGCATCACCTAAACTTGGCCATACTAATGAAGCACTCTCATGAGTAGAAATCTATCGATAATAAATTGTGTTCGTCCAATCAGATATCTCAATGTGCAAACATAGGGCATCTCAATATCATCCTCGAGCCAGTGCTCACAATCTAAGTATAGTTTCCATGTAACTGTCTCCAAATCATCAAGCACTCGCCACCAATACTCCAATTTTCCCAACTTGTGTTGGACAATCGGACCTGCATACCCGAAACAACCAAGAAACATGCAAGCATGTACAAGCAGTACAACATACTCAAAACCATTCCTTTCCAACATAGTAATCAAAACTATTTAACTTTTCCAACATAAATGACATGTATAGAAATTAGCATGCCTATGTAAAAGCTCCAATTGATTAAAATCCCTTCCTTGCTTGATTCCTCAAGCCCGCTTGATACTTCCTCTAAGATCAATTTAATTTCCTTCTTCTAACTTCTCACTAATTCTCTCAACAATCACAAATAAAAAATAGCAAAACAACTCTCAAACTCACAAGCTCTCAACTCACTAACTCAGAAATCACAACAGAATAACATCAAGATAATTGGATTGAAGATTGTAGTTGTTACCAATTTTTTGCCACAACTCGATTGGTGGAGCTGGCTGAACGTTATTACATCATGAGGTGAAATTACAGATTGAGTTTAAGTGTTGTTGCATTCTTTTATCATTATGCATTAAGTAACAGTTATACATTTTAATGAAGAAATAGAGTTTTCAGAATGCCATTCAGATATTCCTGAATTAAAAGAGATACAAAATTGAGCAAATGTGCAAAATAGCATTTCAGATGCTTTCTTTTATTTCATGAAAAGACTCATATTTTACAAGGCTTCATTTGATTTCAACAATCAGAATGATATTACAACATTTGCATTTAAATGCATTTTCTTTTCAAATGAAAAGAAAAAATTGAAATCAAATATCCACACAAGCCATGGATGTAACTGTCACAGTGCGTAACTAATAGCACACTATACTACTGAAGATGTGGAAAATAAATCACATAAGAAAATGACATAATCATCATTCCCTGATTATCGACGTTTGATGCTGAATGTTGCACCTTTGTCTTCTCGTATTCCGTTGACCTATAAGAGGAAAAAGGGGATGTCAGTGGCTCCGATTATGAAGTAACCTATATGAGGCACCCACAATAGTACAACCTACTATTAATCATGCATTGAAACAATCAATCAGTGAAGAAGAGATGAGCTGAAGGAGAAATAACAATATCATGATCATCATGTTCTATTTTTTATGCTAACATTGTTTGTTTCCTTGTGCAGGTATAGGTAAAATCATGAAGCTAAACATTATTTGAAGACCAAGCATGTGGAGAAAAACGGGCTCCCACAAGGGTAGAGCTCGGCATGCTGCCCTATTCATTAAACAGGCTGATTTTTAAAATACATCATCATATTCATCAAGTGAAATGAAATACAACTGAAGGAATAAAACAGATTCATCCATCGAGTTACTAAACCAACTGTGCATTCATAACGATCAGGTTATTCTTTCTGAAGGCTATAGGTGAACAGTGAGTCTAGTTCACTCAATTAATTCAACTGAGTACATTTATATCAAGCATTGCTGAATAATTTGTATTCTTTGTTACTTGTTGGTCATAATCATATATGCCATGCAAGTTCCAGTTCATCAATTCATTCTTTTTCATAGTCAAGGATAGTGAATAGGCATACATTATGCCTTAATCAAGAGTTTTGTTTTGGTTTTCATCGTGAAAGAGAGCATATTTTTAAAGAACAGTTAATAAGTGAAACATAAAAATGCATGAAGAGTACCATGTTGCTCAAGAGTACAAGAGACGGATAGTGCTTTCAAGTTTTTTAAATGAATCACTAGTTTTAGTTGATTGATAAGTGAATACAGAATTAAGAATCACAAGATAAAATGATAACAGTTTCTGAGGTGTTATTTATGTAAGGAAACATGTGAGCTTTCATTGAAAGCGGTGTGCAGGAACAAATAGGTCATTCTGACTGGAAGAATATTTCAAGTAGAACCATGTATCAGTGTCTAGTTGAAGACAGCAATCAAAGTATGGTGTGCATTCAAAATTGTTTTCAGTGAATTACATGAGTCAAGCAATTTAGGCACGAACAAATTTGATAAAGGTTCAGATACACAAGTGTCATTTCCGGAGTAAGCAAGTTCATGAAAGCATGAGAGTTCAAACAGGGCATGTTAATGATGCTTGAAGTATAAACAAAAGTCATAAGAGGAATCTTTTGAATGCAGATGTGTACAGTGTTGCAATGTTTCAATCTAAATCTCTATGAAGTAGAAGGCAAAAGTTGTGTTAAGGTTGAGGGAAATAAAAAAGACACTAATGTGCATACAGAATAAAGTATGAGAACAATATACATTAAGAGGTCCTTCTCTTCATAATGAACAACCACTGAATCATGCCAGAGGTAAGAAATTCAAATGCTTTAGAAGCCTAGTTTTACATGATTAATTGAAATGCAGAAATTGGAGAGAGGTCAAAATCAATTTTAATAACAAATGCCAATTATGGTTTTTTGCAACTGAAAGTACAAAAGAGACTATGGCGATTGAGCTAGGTTGCATGAGAATATTAAAGATAACAGGTGTGTTTTCAGATCATCATTTGAGTCTTCTTTCAAAGACAAAATATCAAAATAAGACACCACTTGCAATGGATCGAGTCATAAACTAAATACATCAAGTATTCAAAATTTTCACCATTTTCAATCATACATGTGGGTATTCCTATTTCAATAACAAATAGTTTGTTCTATCAACCTAGCTGAATACATTTGTGTGAATTAATAGGTACTGGTGAAATTTTATTCTTGGGTCAAGGTTCAGAATACATAGAATCATGTATTTTTTCATTTCCAGTGATACCCAGGAGAAGGCCTGTTAAATAAATGGCAGGAATAAATGCAGAGAAGAGGTGGGTCGAGCATCAGAGGAAAAGAAATACAATTTTCTTCAGAAATATACAAATACCATGTCATTATTTTGTTTCAGGGGCCCGAAATGAACCACTAGTTGTTTTGGGTCGAGCCTATAGGAATAGAACCAAACAAATAAAGTTGCAGTTTTGAACCTCAAGTACCCACGATTGGGGTTTCTAATAAACACACTGATTTTCACTATTTTCAACCATCTATGATACCCATATTTGGGTTCGCTTTCAAAATGCAGAAGAAGCAACTACAATAATAACCCATCCGAAGTCTTGTATAAAATAGCAAATGACATAGAATGCAAATTTTTTTGTGTTGTTCTGAGCTTCAAAATGAAAGAGATGCAGCTCTCATTCGATTTTCACAATACCCACGAAAAGAGATAGCAAGAAAATACAAAAATGCAAGTTTCCTGAGTTGGGTTGAGCATCAGAAGAAAGAAAATACAGTTTTATTCAAATTTCCATGATACCCACAAGTGGATTTATCTTCAAAAAGACAATGATGAATTTTCTGTTCTGGGTCGAACCCAAAATCTTTAAAACATGTTTTCTATAATATACATCTGGTGCGGCCTGAAAATGGCCAAAAATTCATGAGTAAAGAGGAGATTCTTTAAGTCTCTGAGAAGCAAAATATCTGGTAAAGATGGCTTACTAGCCAATGGTGTGGAGAGTGCATATAGTCGCGGCCAAGAGTTCCAGATGGAGTCCAGAAGACAAGATTTCGAGCCTTTAGAGGACGGCCCAGCTCTCAATGAGGGTTGAGTTCACAGAGACATAAATGTAAGCACAGGAAAAGCAAGACAAAGGCATTAGAAATTGTGTTCACCGCGGCCTCAAGGTCAGAATAAGCAGAAATGAAACCATCGAAGCTAGCTTACCTTATGCATAGTAGAAGAAAGAAAAAAACACAAGGCAAGCTCTCTCATAGAGCCTTCAATGGAACTCGAGTTCGAGCCCATGACAGGCCAAGCAAGCCGAAAACACAAGAATGTGAATAAAGTCAGAAAGAAGGGCACTCTAGCCGCGGCCTTAATGGCCTTTCTTTTTCCCGAATGAAGTGAAGGAACTTCGATACTCTAAAGCAAGCTTACCCAGATGAGATTCAACTGACTGAAAAATGTGGGGAAGATTCCCAAGGCACACGAGCTCGTTTTCGACACAATCATGGCGGCATTTTCTTTCCAGATAAAGCTCTTTTCCTCAAAGTCACGAGTGCAAAATGAATCATTTTTAGGGTTTGGCATTCTTTTCTCATGCCCTAATTCGAGCAACATCATAATCATCCAGAATGTTTAGTCAAAGCACGTGGAGAATTTCGAATGGAGGCCGAAATTTATAATCTTTGCATTGTGATTTATCAAAGTCTGAATGTTGATATTTGAAGGGGGGCCGAAATTCCTAAGTTGGTCGATATGTTAAGTCTTTTAAGACTTATTTCATGTGCTTAGGTTAGGTTAAGTCTTTAATACTTTTCCTTTTGCCTTAATGAAATATGAAGGTTTGAATATTGATTATCAATTAAGGGTGAATAGTGAATGCTTTATGATCTAGAAGTGATTATTTTTATCACTTAGGGTTTGCTTTCTCATTGAAAGGTTAATGATCCATTTAGGGTTCTTTGTTTCTTTTGATTGATTTTAGAGAAATCAATGAGAGTTTTGATGAGAAGAAGATAATTATGTAATATATTTTATGATTTTGTGAGAAAATCAAATTATTGTAATGGAGAGATAAGAAGCTTTTCTTTTTTGCAAAGATTTTTAATCTTTAATTGCAAAAAATAGACAAATTGTGCAAATCTGTAATCTTGTAAAGCAGAATCGTAAACAATATCCTATAAATTGTTTTATGATTTCTTGCTATTTTTAGCAGATTTTTGTTGAATTTTCCTCTTGGTCGGATTTAAGACCTATCTTGGAGAGATAAGGTGTTTTTTGAGCTTTTAAGAAAATTTAGCCTATTTTTAGAGGCTTGACAGTGTGATCATAAAAGCGTTGTGCTTTTTTATGCTTTTATGTAGTTTTTGAGACAGTTTGAAGCCTTTTTCCTTGAGCTTTTTTCTGAGCTCAGGATTAGGGTTTCTTGAGAGTTATTCCTTTCAAAAGACTTAGTCTTTTTAGCTCTCCTTCTTAGTTTAAATCAAGGTTCCTGCTCATATGCATTTTTGAGCTTGAGAACACATTTGGTACTCAGTTTCAAATTATGGCATTCTCCTTCAGTTGAATAAAGACAACATTCCTACTTCTCATTTCTGTGTTCATTTACAGTTTCAGTTTGATTTTATTTTGTGATTTCTGTTTACATAGTCCTTGTTATGTCCTTAGACTATGATTCTTAATGCAGAAAGTTCAGGATACAGGTTGCATGTTGTGCTTCAACTCAAGTTTTCATGCAAATTATTTATGTATCAATTGTTCATGAGAAGTTGTGATATATTGTGTTTTTCTAAAAGTTGTTTGTGAGGAAGAGATCAGAATCATCATTGAATCATTAAAGTCATCTGGTAGTAATAGGTTTTAGTTTTCAGTCACCTTTTATCCCTTTCCTCAAAGTTTTTTTAGAATAGGATTTATCATTCGGAGAACCATCTCACTCTGGAGATTCCTCCTTCGCTCAGATCACCCACATCTGAAGGAGGTTTCCATGTTTCAGTAGGTTGCTGGATATTGCATTCAGCAGGGTGCAAATCTATTGACAACAGTAGCAATTTTTAGAATGAGTACCTCTATTTATACTAAATTGTGAGCAACCAAAGGATACAAACAAGTTAATATTTCTGCCACCTTTCTATCCTCATGCAACAACTCATCAAACTAACTTACAGGTTTGCAACACATAGCAATCCTCTCCATTTAAATGGTTGAGTCAACTTGTTATAAGGGAAAGCAAGACTCTCTTACTGAGTCAAACGAACAAGCTGCTCAAAAGTAAGTTTCCTAAATTAAATTCCTTCTCATGCTTCTGCCAAGTTTACTCTTGACCGAGTCTATGCTTATCTAATGGTTTGATTTGGTTTAGGGTGTTGGTTTATAGACTCCTTTTTGCATTAGTCTTCCTCCCATAAACACTTTACATGCATTGTATTCAATCGTTTAGCTTGTTGGATTTCATATTCATTTCGTGTGCTATATAAGTGCAACTCTTTGACTTGGCTTTGAACAACCATTCACCATGCAATGACGACGTACAAACTCTTCACACTTATTTCCTTTTACTTTGCATTCAATTTCTTATTATAATGTTGCATGTGGTTTCTACTTTGAACCTTCCCTTTATGTGCTTTTATGTGCTGGTCAAAGACATACTAATGTTGGCTTATGCACTAGTCCCTATCTTTTAGCTTAAGCTCTAACATTTCCTTGTTTCATGCACCTACTTTACATATTCCAATTAATGGTATTCATATTGAATTTAAAATATTTTCCATTAAATCTATGCATTATGCATAAACTCCTTTTCTTATGCGCTGCATAAGTTCACTATTTGTTGGCTTATTTAAGCCTTGATCATCTAATACGGTTGCGCTATATATGCACATAAGCAATGCTTTACTATTATCTACCTCTGCGCTTTATAATGCACTATAGAAAGATCTCAATACTTAACATTATATATATATATAACAAACCTCTAATATATATACATATATAATTATTTTCTCACAAATATCAAATGCATCAATTGCCAATATATATGTCAACAATATTTTAATATATATACATATTAAATTCTACGGTAGATATTTAAATATATTAAAAATTATATATATATGAATACATATTTACATCAACGTCATAAGCATATATATATATATATTTTAGTACCCTTAATATACTCATGCTTTTATACATTTATATAAACATATATTGAAATAATTATAGCTATATATATAAATATATATACATGTATTAATATATATGTATATGTATATTTATGCTAATGTAATTATATATACATATATATTAGTATATATGTTATATATATAGCATTATTTCAATATTCATATTTAAACACATATATTCAAGTATTTATCAATTAACATATAAATAAAAACATATAAGGAAGAACTTCCACTCAACATAAAGAATCAATCACACATCCCCAAACTATAATCGAAGGTTACCTACTCGATTTCATGAACTAACTTGACTAGACCAACTAGGGTGTAAATGTGTGTGCATGCTTAGTTAGGCTCATTAGGGGTTACCAGACCAAACTCCTCTTCTGAGTGATACTCCCCCTCTCTTCTGGAGGTTCGAACATGTTCCTAAATTCAACTTAGTACATCACATAGGTGGTTATTTGTTCACATAAAATCCATTAGCATCATAAATTATTTAAATCATCAAAGCATTCATATTGCAATATATATTCATTTATCACATTTTCCTCTAGTATATAAACCATATTCATTCCTTCAAAAGAAATAAAATCTCAGTGCATACATCAGTATTTCATTCACTTACTAAACATGACAAAGTCTTAATTAGCATTTATCATCATATTTACTTACAAGGTAAAAGTAACCCAATAATTAAGAGATGGGGTGTAACATGAAATGTTAAAAGACAAACTAAAAGGAAGAAAACTAGATATTTCCTAGGCCCATCACATTGACAACATAAGAGAAGTTGTTACAAAGAAAACAAATGAAATTTAAATGCAGAGGAAGGTTTTAAAGAGGAAGGGGACAAAACTTTGGTGGAAGAGGACATCAAACCAATGATGGAGATGCAAGTAGTTTGTAGACCCAAAAATTTAATGCAAAAGGAAGGGGAGGTTATATGTCCAGAGGAAGAGGAGGTTATATGTGTTGGAAAGAGACACTGTAGTTATGTTTTGGTGTTGTCATTGATGGAAACCCTAGTCGGTAATTGGATCCGCATGGAATCATTTTCTCCTATCGACAGTCAGGTTGAAGTTAGTCTAGAAGAACAGAGCATTCGACAGATTGGCGTTCAATGATACACGTACAAATTTCCAGTTGTTACTTTGTGTTGTGGATCTCATGGGAGGTTCATCAGTATATTTCTTGTGTTATCCAGAATTCTTAGTACCTAGTACCAAGTCTTGTGCACGTTTGGAGATCCAGTTGATACTTCTCTGTCTCTCAGCATTTTGGGGCTGACTCAATTGATAAAATGTGTTGCAGATGTTCAGGGAATGTTTGTTCGAATATTTTTGTGTTTGCTCGTTATGTTTTGGGTCCAAGCTAAGGTGTAGCCAACCATTGTGGATATACTTTAAATTTTGCTTATGATTTGAGCCGACAAGTTGCAAATATTTCTAAGTTTTATTGGAGTGACTTGTAGCGATTAAATCCTTAGTCACATATATATATATGATCGATTATATCATTTTGGAATATATGTGGTGTGTCGATGTGTATTGTGAATACCGGAAGTATACTAGAGTGATTTTATGCATAGTTTCACTTGCGCATAAAGATCTTGTGGTACGAGTCAGAGCAGAGTAGAGCAAAATTTTAGTATCAGTCAAAAGGACTTAAGATCGCCATCAGAGGTTAATCAGAACTGTAATCAAGCATTTGTAGATGCTAATCTCTCAGTTCATTATCTTGGATTTAATCCAAATCTTTGTAAGGCAGCGAGCCTTCCTATTTTGAGCAATGAGCTCTAGGCAGTGTAGCACAATTGCAACAAATTTGGGCATATTGCTATATTGCTATATTGCATTTTGAGTAGTGAGCTCTAGGCATATTGCTATATTATGGTAAGACAAAATACACAACAGGATGTCAAAGGAAAAGGGAAAGTCACTATAGATGTGATCAGGAGGAAAATGCATAAGAAATGGGTGAAGAAGGAACCCTCTATTGAAGAGAATGTTCTTGCACCAGAATCGACTTCTGGTAATTCCTTTGGGAATTAGTCTTAGGCTTTTGGCCTAGGGGGAGCTATCAGAAAAATATTTTAAACCCCTATAGGCAAGTGATATTAGAATGTGGACTAGTCCAGTAGGTGGATCAATACTTTTTAGATGTTGTTTAACCAATTTGAGGAGACAATATGCAGTATAAAAGATCTGTAGAAGGTTTATCTATCTCTGTGCATGAAACAAAGTAACCAGATGTACTAGGGTTAAGGAATTTATTGTGACAAAAAGAGTTAGTTGTGCGAGTGATAAAAATTCACTTTTATCTTTCATTTGTCACTTTGCATTTTGGAGAAAAGCAGTTTGAAGGAGCCCTGGAGTGAACTTTGCTGAATTGTGAAGAAGATTCAGAGTGCGAAGAAGAATGTGCGATCGAACCTCAATCCGGTGATAAGGTATTTTTCAAAAAACCTATGAATTTATGAATTAGCAATCATGGCCACTCCTCTAGTAGTCGAAGTCAAGGACATACCTCGTCCTAAATTCAAATGGCATCCCTATAAGTCTATTGAAACCCAACCCTTAGGAGCGTTTTCATCTATGTCGTACAGAGTTCTGCATACTGAGGATATTAGGGAATATGTTCATGCAAACATTGAAGAGATAGGAACCTCTCATATAATGAATCTATACTCCCATCATATAGTTGGAGAGGATTTTATTGTAAAACCAAAATTTCAAACCCTAGAAGTGAAAAAGTTTGCACAGTTTGTGAGATTTCCCGTATTTGAGGAAAATGAATGGGTTAGATATATATTGAGCCGTGTTCATGATGAGTTCATGTGGCTAGATGTACCCTTCAAAATCACAAAAGGAGGCTATATGTGCAGTAACGGGTTTGAATTCCACCGACAGACTTCCAGTTTTGAAATCCATGAAGAATGACAAAAGTGCTGAGGCAACAGGTGCGCAGTGGAATAGAAGGGCAATGATAATAGATGACATTGTTGAAGTGGATGTGAAATTCACATAAATGATCATTGGTTACAAGGTATACCATTCTAGCCAAGATTTTTTTTGTATCTGGTACGACCATCTATGCAGCTTATGAAATGATAAAGAAAAATGTAGAATATGACTTGTGTGAGCTGCTTAGAAGTCAACTAATGGAGAACCTGAGAAAAATCAAGAAAGACAAGAATAATACTTTCAAATATGGTAATATGCTATTGTGCTTATTTTTCTATTTCATGAATGAGGTTTCAGGCATTGGGAAAGTACATTGGAAAAGAGATGAGCTTGTAGCTGTTCAGGTAAGGAACAAGTTTTTTGGAATGGGTGATCGTCAAGTCAGGAATACTACCCTTTGGGGTTATTTCAAAAATTTCTAGAATATGATGCATGCCAGGGAAAGAATTCCCACCTCAGTTGTGGAGAAATACAAAGATACTATCTGCTTCATGGTGGATATTGATCAATATCATATGGAAGCTGCTGATCCTAGAATAGTTCGGATCATGCCAATGGGTTACGAAGTAGAGGAAAACAGTCTGAAGATGTATGTTGAACACTTGCTAAAATCACCTCTAGATCAGGGAGAAGAGAGGTTTGGATCATATATTGAGAAAAGCATGTAGGTTCATGAGGAATTGAGAAAACCGGTGTTAATCAAGAGAGTAAGAAAAGAGACAAAAGTTTTTGCAGAAAGGATGGGCTTACTCGTAGAAGCTTTGAAAGAAGCAAGAAGGAGAGATGAGGAAGAAGTAGCAGAAGTGAAGGAAAAAATAGATTCTACCAGTCCTAGTGCATCCTCTGCCCGCACTAGATCTACAAGGAGTCCCCTACAGCTAAGCCAGCTCAAGACAGGCCTTCCGGTAAAACGAAGAACAAAAGTACAAGATCATACAAGCCTATTTTATAAGATGAGGAAACATAATCATAAGAAGTCTTGAGAGAAGTAAAAGCTTCTGGAACTCAGGCTGTCGAGTCAAAATCTTCCGGCAAAGAAGAGAAGGCAAAGAAAGCTAAAGTTGATAAACGTGGTATGTCAGTTGATGAAGTTGTAAATGCAGTTGTCAAGGACGGTAATCTCAAGCCCCTTTGTGAATTGTTTGTAACCTTTGATGAATTTGGTCAAATAATTCTAGAAGTTACAATAAAGCATATGAACATTTTTAATAAAGCTCTTGTTGAGATTATGTCTAGCCTACCCCATAATTTGTATGATATTTTGGAGTCAAGAAGAGTAAACGCTAGAATAGAAGAAGAGAATCTGAGGAAGAGAATTCTTGCAGATTTGTGTCCTGAAATGTCAATTGAAGAGATGGATTCAATCCTTGAAAGAGCTAAAAAGGAATTTAAGATCAAGAAAAAGGTGAATAAACTCATGATTGGTGAAACTAATACTATTGTTTGTGAAACTAAAGAAATTTTGAAAGATTTTTTGTATAAGAATAAGATTAACATAGAGGAAATGTATGCTAAAAATGTTCTAGGAAATGTGGAAGTGAATGAGGAGGTAAGTGTAAATGAGGAAGAGAATGTGAATAAGGAGAATATGGATGTATCTGATCCTCTAGAAGTTGAGGATATTTTAGTTCGTCCCAGTGTAGAAAATATAGACACCTATGGAAATTGAAGTTCCTAAGGTGGTATTAGCTGAGGAGAAGGTGGTGCAAAAAGAAGAGGTTGAAGTGCCTAAAAGCAATCCAGAAACAGTCTCAGATGCACCCAAGGATGGAGAAGAAAAAGTTTAGGAAATCAAAGTGGAGGCAAGAGACACTGCCAAGGCAGTGAAGAACTCTTTGGTGGAGCAAAAGGAATATTTTGATCCTGAATTGGATGAAAGTTCAATCAATCTATCTACTATGTCCCCAATTCAGATGATGAAAGTTGCTTCTATTGCTCAAGCTAAGGCTAGTGAGAAGATTCTGAAGTCTCACATAGAGGATAGTGAACTGTTAAGCCTTGCATCTGGAGTCCTGCAGAAAATAATTCCTACTTCATGGACCCATCAAGTTCTTCTTCCGGCGAGCTAAAGAAGCTAATAAATGTTGTAAGTACTCAATTTGAGTCTCTTGAGAAATTTGCTGAGGATAAAGTACAAAAGGAGTTTAACAGAAAAAGACTTAGTGAGTTGAAGGCAGTAATTGCAAAGGATAAGATTATGTTAGCTACTTGCATGAAGAACATTCAAGGTTTTATATCTGAAGCTGGAAAAGCCTACAAATTATGTTTGGTTTTGTCCAAGTTTACTGAAGGTAATGAGAAAAAGGTGAAGGATCTGGAAAATCAATTAGCTACCATTTCTACTACTTTTGATCCATTAGTTGGTGATGCAATTCAACAAGAAGGTCAAGTAACAGGTCTACTTGACAAAATAAGGTGCTTGAAGAATTAAAATGACAAGATTGTTGAAAGAGTAAGTGAAATTAGAGGACAAATTTGTCCTAAGATTGAGACAATGATGAGTGCTTTGAAGGAAGAAAAAGTTGTTGTAGCAGTCAGTGATCCAGAGAATATTGAAACTGCAGAAGCTCAATCCTATTTAATGTGTGGTCACATAACAGTATTGGAAAGTCTCAAAAAGGTTTGTGATGACAATCTCAGAGTGTTGAAGCAAGATTTTGCAGATATTTTCAAACTTTTGTAAGTTACAAGTTCATACCTGTACAGTTTTGGAGTTTTGTTTCGGTTTCCCCATTTTTTGCCATTGATGTCAAAGGGGGAGAAGTGTACAGTGAAAAATTCATAGTCATCATAGGGGGAGTTGTTTTTCCAAGATTGAAGTTTTCTTTTTTTAAAGTTTTGTAATGGTAGTGTAACTCATGTTGGTTTTGATCAGACACTTAGTCATTTTTCACTAAGTGTTTCCATCAATGCCAAAGGGGGAGATTGTTGGCAAGAGACATTGCAGTTATGTTTTGGTGTTGTCAGTGATGGAAACCCTAGTCGGTAATTGGATCCGCATGAAATCATTTGCTCCTACCAACAGTCTGGAAGAATAGAGTATTCGACAGATTGGCATTCAATGATATACATACAAATTTATAGTTGTTACTTTGTGTTGTGGAACTCATGGGAGGTTCATTAGTATATTTATTGTGTTATCCGAAATTCTTAGTACCTAGTACCAAGTCTTGTGCACGTTTGGAGATCCCGTTGATACTTCTCTGTCTCTCAACATTTTGGGGCCGACTCAGTTGATAAAATGTGTTGCAATGTTCAAGAAATGTTTGTTTGAATATTTTTGTGTTTGCTCGTTATGTTTTGGGTCCAAGCTAATGTGTAGCCGACCGTTGTGGATACGCTTTGAATTTTGCTTATGATTTGAGCCGACAAGTTGCAAATATTTCTAAGTTTTATTGGAGCGACTTGTAGCGATTAATCCTTAGTCACATATATATATATATATATATAGATGATCGATTATATCATTTTGGAATATATGTGGTGTGTTGATGTGTATTGCAAATACCAGAAGTATACTAGAGTGATTTTATGCATAGTTTCACTTGCACATAAAGATCTTGTGGTGCGAGTCAGAGCAGAGCAGAGCAAAAGTTCAGTATCAGTCAAAAGGACTGAAGATCACCATCAGAGCCTAATTGGAACTGTAATCAAGCATTTGTAGATGCTAATCTCTCAGTTCATTATCTTGGATTTAATCCAAATCTTTGTAAGGAAGTGAGCTCTAGGAAGTGTGCCTGAATGCAAGTGAATTCCTATTTTGTAATCTTTATTTTGGGTATACTCAGAACTTATTGTGGATTGGCCATCCACCGTGGTTTTTCCCCTAATAGGGTTTCCACGTAAAAATCCTTGTGTTATGGTTGTTTGCTTTCTGTTTCTACATATTACTATTGGTTGAATGTTCTAAGTGGATTAAAGTTCAAAATAATAAATTTAATTTTTGCAGAACACTGATTCACCCCCCCTCTTAGTGTTGCTTGTTTCCAACAATATGTATAGATGAAGAGGATTTTATGAAAGGAGAATAGGATTCATGGGAATTTTTTTTAAGTTCAATAAGTATGTCAGTCATAGATCCTTTGAGTGCCTAGAAGAAGTTCACAATGATAGTAGGACTTAAGGGACATCACATTAGCCCATGGGGATAAGGAAAGTGTTGGGTCTCCAACACACATAGAGGAACCAAAATAAGGAGAAGCCCTTTTGATGAGAAGAGTACTCTTGAAACTAACAAAGGAGACAATTAACCATTGCAAAGGAAGCAAAGGAATAACTTCTTTAGGAAAATTTGTAAATGTAGAGGTAAATATTGTAAACTAATTATTGATGGCGGTAGCATAGATAATCTAGTGTCTAAAGAAATGGTAGAGAAGTTAGGACTAAAAAGGTCAGTACACCTAACTCCTTATAAGGTTTCTTGGTTTCTCAATGGACACCAAGTATTATTTAATGAACAATGTACAATAAACTTTTAGATCAAAGCTAATAAAGATGAAGTTGTATGTGATGTATGCTCATGGATGTGTGTCACATACTATTGGACAAGCCTTAGCAATTTGATAAGAGAGAAATACATGATGGTAGGGAATACACATACTATTATGGAGGATGGGAAGAGATTCACGCTGAGTCCATTGAAAGATGAAGGAGAAAAGGTGGACAATAGAGAAAACAAGAAGCATACTTTTCTCTCATTTATGAAGTTGTACAAGTGGGGACAAACACTAAATTGAGTGACTTACCGGTTAAAATTTAGAATTTTTTGGAAGAATATGTTAATATAGTGTCCAATGATTTTCTTGAGGGGTTGCCATTGGTAAGTAGCATTAGTCATAATATAGACTTAATGCTAGGGGCAAGTTTTCCAAACAAGACAAATTATAGATTGACATCACAAAAGAATGAAGAGAGAAAGCAACAAGTCCATGAGCTATTACAAAATGGATTGATCCATGAAAAATTTAAGCCCATGTGTAGTTCTAGTTGTATTAGCACCAAAGAAAGGTGGAGAATGGAGAATGTGCATAGATTCAAGTGAAATAAATGAGATCACAATAAAGTATAAGTTCCCACTACCAAGGATGGATGATTTAATAAAGTTGTCTAAGTGGAGCCAAATACTTCAACAAGATATATTTAAAGAGTGGATATCACTAAATTTGGATAAGAGAAGGTGATGAGTGGAAAACAACCTTTAAAACCAACAATGAGTTGTATGAATGAATAGTTATGTCATTTGGTTTGTTTAATGCACTAAGTACATTTATAAGGCTCATGAATAAGGTGATGAAACTATTTGTGGGTAAGTTGTCATTTTGTATTTGGATGATATTTTAGCTTTTATCCATTATAAAGAAAAGAATTTGAGACATTTGAGACTTGTGTTGCATAAGATAAAAGAGGAAAAGTTGTTGGTAAACTTGAAAAAGTGCAACTTCATGAAAGAAGAGCTCATTTATTTGGGATTTTTGGTCTCATGAGATGGATTAAAAATGGACCTAGAGAAAGTTAAAGCAATAATCCAATGGCCTTCACCAAGGATTACGTTTGTAACAAGGAGCTTTCATGGGTTGGCTAGTTTTTAAATGAAATTTATCAAGAATTTTAGTTGTATTTGTGCACCCATCACAAAGACAATGAAAGGGGACATGAAGGAGTTCCAATGGACAACTACAACAAAATAAAGTTTTTAATTATTGAAGAGTAAAGTTACAAAACAATCAGTTCTAGCATTGATTTTGAAAGTGTTCCAAGTTGTTTGTGATGCATGTGGGATAGTGATTGGTGCCATAATTAGTCAAGAAGGTAATCCTATTGCTTATTCTAGTGAAGAGTTAAATGAAGCAAAAAAGAAATATTCTATTTATGACCAGGAGTTTTATGCAATTGTTCAAGCTCTTAAGAAGTGGTGACATTATTTGCTCCCTAAAGAGGTTTTTTTGTTCAATAATCATCAAGCATTGCAATACATAAATAGGAAAAGTAGATTGAATTAGAGGGACACTAAATGGATACTGTGTGTGTGACATGTGGGAATTGTTAGTAAATCAACACAAACACCAATGAGACGTATTATAGTAAATATTTTAATTAAAGAAACTACTTTATTTTGCAGTCAAACAAATCTTTCAAGAACGTCTCATTGTCCTCTATTCTCAATGATTTATTAAACCATTTGGCCCTCATATTTCTATGTGCACTATGGTTGTTAAAATGACATCTTGAGAAACAAGATAATATTCGACATGCAAGCCAATTAAATTCCTACATGAAACTATATGATGAAAATGATAATGGATATTATGATGAATGGATAATGGTGTTAGATTATACAATGTAAATGCTATGATATGAAGCTAGGATTATTCTGCATATGCTCAAATGCTAAATATGAATATACTAATCTAAAATGCAACTATAAAGCAAAGGATGGTATAAAATGCAACTATAAAGTAAAGTGTGGTATAAAATGCAACTATAAAGTAACATATGATTCCACAGTGCTAAATATGAAGCTAAACATGATTCTATATACAACTACAAAGAAAAACATGACTCTAACTATAAGACTCCAAATGCTCCAATGCTCACAACTATTCTTGCATGATAACTCTACTTGAATGTGGGATGCAAAATACAATGGCAAAGGGTTGTATTTATAGGCTTTTCCAATCATCTTGTGATGTGGCAACGATCGACGATCCAGATTCAAACAAGAGGGATGGACGGTGGAGATGAAGAGAATCAAAAAGGTGTCCCTTTGACCAAAGACAACATGCCAAATGGATGGAGGAATCTCTTGACCAAAGACAACATGCCAAATAGATGGAAGAGAAGTGTGAGAGAAAAACCATGTGTTTGAAAGTTTGTTGAAGAAGTGTGTGAGGAATAAGCCATGTGTTTGAAGATAATTCTAATTAAAAATTAGAATTATTTAATTTCATGTGACCTTGGTGAGGTGGCATGAAAAGTTGTAGACATATGCTTGAATTCCTAATCTGGGATTAATGAAACTTAATTAAATAAAACAAGCTTATGGAAATTTTTTTATTTAATTAAATTAGAAGAATATGATTTTAGATTTGGAGAATTAGAAAAGGGTGAACTATATTAATAAATTGAGAATTTATTTATACGTAGTCGAATATTAATTAAATAACTAGTATTTAATTAATTAAATGTCTTGACTGATTTAGGTGTATACATTTTGCCCT